>CAUJRU010000764.1:0-217738 GCA_963277665.1 Viscum album
GATGGTAATGGACTAAGAACTCATAGGCCATAATCATTTATATCCATATTTGATTGATGATATTAATTTTCAGAAATGTGAATACATATTTTTACTAACAAATAATATATATATATTTCATACTTCCTCCCATTGAGATAATGCCTCAAAATATTAAATGAGAAAATTGTTCCTAGCAAGACCAGATCATGTGCTTGAAGGTTTTACTCATGAAAATAATAATTAATTGTCGAATTTTATATCTCTTTATCATTTTTCATCATAACACAACATTATAACTTATATTATTATTTATTATGTACCAGGAGAAGTTCCCCACCTATTGGTAGTGCGTGTACTGGGGTACTAATAAGCCAATTTTTTAATTTCTTGAATCTCCATTAATAGTTAGTGGACTAGAAAAACATAAATACCAATAAAGATAGATTTGTCAGTGAGGTTAATATCATAATATGTTCCACACAATACATCAATATAACATTTATGTAAAGGGAACCGAATATCCCCATAACAATTATTGGTTTGGTCCACTCCAGAATTTCCTTTTTTTTATAAGGATCTACATGAATCTATTTTTTAGTCCTAAAATTCCCCATTAATGGAAATTACCCCTTCTAGAAGACAAATTTACTATTCTTAGATTATATCTTATCCTTACACAACATGTTTCACGTATTTCTAAAATATTCCTTATTTTTTTCAACACATTTGGAGTATAGAAGAATACCATCCATAAATACTACAAAAAATCATTAATGTAATCTCAAATTATTTTATTAGGAATGTCCATGAATATTTCTCAAGCACTACTAACTCCAAAATAAATAAATATGAAATCATATTTTTCATACCTTAATCAGAAGTAAATCTTGATTATATCTAACTTATATACCTTTAAATAGAGATAACTCGACCTAATGTACAACAAAATGAAATATTTCTCACAATATTGTTTATTAAAAAATTAATCGATTTGCGGCAGTGGATAATTGTTTTTACAATTATTTTATTGATTTCATGGTATTAATTATAGTGGTGCATTATAAAATCCTTCTTGATCAAGAAGACAGATGGACCCCTCAATGAGACAATCCAGGGTATAAAACACTTCTCAAAATCATAATATAACTACCTAATTAAGTATTCCATATCAATGGTGGATATTTTTTAGGGATTATTGGTTATGAGTAGAGATACACTAATAATTAATTTGAGAACACAAACAATCAATGAGGATGATGACTGGATAATAATTCATGGAAGACATATTAATAGTCTCCTATATTTTTAAAGTATTCAATCCTGATTGTTGACCTTTTTTCAATTAATTGAGTAAGATATTATTTTTCATAATGAAATAATATAAATTCAGGGGAAGAATATTTCAAAGGAAATTCCATATCCTCCTTAAACATTTATATAATAATAGGATGACTCAGGATATTGAGATTTATTTAACTATCCTTGATCTTGAAGTCATCTCTATATGAAGAAATACAATTTAGTCCATATATAAATTGTAATTAAACTAAATTAAGAATGAAAATACGTGTAAAGGTTTCATTCCGACCATAGTAATAGAAGAGAATTTATATTTTTATGATACAATATTTTTTCACACATAGACCATCCTACAATTTTGAGGGGGTGTATAGATAGTTCTATGAAACTTTCAACAAATGAATGCATGTGTGGAACCTGAATCAAATAGTTAATTTTCTACTACCAAATGAATAACCAACATACCTATCACCTCATCATTGTCTAGATCATCCTTAGAATTGGTGAAAACATATTCCCTTTAATACTTTCATGGTCTTATGGGTTAATTTTGTTTGATCTATGCAATAACCATTTTCATTGGGTAATTATTTTTCATAGTTTCCATGTTCATTGAATTAGAAACATTGGGAATTAGTCTTAGAGGTGTTTGAATTTTTTTTATTATATTTCATTAGTAGTCTTATTCATCACTCTTCATGATTTATTAAATTGATTTACTTCTTTTTCACACATGATGAATTTATCATTTTGAATTAGGAAAAAACTGGGGTTCTTCTTCCCAGATTTTCTATATTTTGGAAGATGGGTTTTCTTTCCTCCACATGTTTTATCAATTTATTAGACATAATTATACTTTATTTTATAATTTTTATCTCTATCCTCAAAAGACTACTGAGAGTATCGAATATTCATATCAACCATTAGGGAAAAACGAGAAATCTCTTCCTATCGTTCAATATCATGAATATATAATATTATTTATGATTTATAATTAATAAAATAAAAAATAAATCCACATTTAGTTCACCATAGATGAAAAATCCAGATGTATACAATGATTACCATATAATTTTTACCACATAATACTTGTTAGATTCATCTTTCATTATCATAAGTGGAAGGGGCTACCTAACTACTTTAAAATATGAAGTTCATAGAAAATATTAACTGAATTTATTTATTGATTATTTAATATTACATGGAATGGATTCCCACTTTGGAAGTTATGTTCAAAATTAGGGTCTTCCCTTGATCATCATTTATATCTTTTGGATAAGTGAACAGTGTATATTTATGATGTTCTGAGCATCATATGATGAGAATAGATTCTCAATAGATTCAATACCTTGTTCTAAAATTTGGGGGCCAGAAGATCCAATAATGGTATGCGACCATTATCACCTGACATACTCAATCTAAAATTTCTGTTTCATAGAATATGGATGGAATTATAAAAGTGTGTTTTTAATTTTCATCCCTTTAGATATTTATTCCAGTACTTCCACTAGGTTCTCATCTCCCTCCCCATTAAAGTAAGTAATATCATTTAGGAATTCATAAAATTTCCATACACCTTTTGTATTATAATGATTTATCATATTTCCCTCCATTATCTATAAAAAATGAAAATATTAATGGATTATAATATGAAAAAAAAATTCATATATAGTTTCAAAAATATGAAATTAAAAATAATATTGTGTATATTGAGTGCATGTAAAAATTTATGATTGTCATGTTTTCATTATAGGTTATCCACTAAAATTTTCTAATGACGTTTTCTATCATAAAATAATATTTAATTCCTTTATAATGGTTCATAATGTGTTTTTGATTTTACTAAATCATTTTCCATGAGTGTTTACAAACTTATTTACATAAAATATAATTTTTCATGCACCAATTTTGGGACTAGTTAACACACAATGGTCACTTTTAGGGTTTTTACCCATTGAAATATCTTAATTAGAGACACATCCACTTGAAGTATATTTAAATGGATGGAGTTTTTTAAAAACCACTTAATTTAAAATTCCCCAATTTTTTGGGATATATTCCTATTGGTATAATTATCTATAGGGCTTTACAAGTTTATTCCTATCATAATTATTAATAAACTACACCTTCCACTAATAATTTTTTTTATAGTGAATCCTCTTACACATAATCAAAATTTAATTTTTAATCTAATAATCTCTAAACACTCAACCCATGTATCTTGAGGTATTTTGTTACTAGATTATAAGGTTCCTAATACATTAAAATGAGACTAAAATACATCAACTATATTGTAGTCTCCATATTGAGATCCTAAATCCCTTTGATATCATAAATCTATATATGATAACATGTGAAAAACATAAAACAATTAACCTAAAAACCACTATAAAGATATAATTAAAATAAAGAAGAAATATAAATTAATTAATTTAAATGATCTAATATTATAAGAAGAAATTAACATGTGTGATCATAAAGATTCATTGAGAAAAAATTGTAGAAAAAATTATATTAATTCATTATATAAATGTGGATATTATAATGAACATCACATAAGAATAAGTCATGGATAACTACACGTAAATCATCCCATGGGGGATATAGTCACATCATTGATTCGGTGTAAACCATAATCCTATATATATTTTATATTGAGACATAATGAATACCAATTGAATTGATGTACTATTTGAATCCATTAATAAAACCTTGTCAATGAATATGTGTTCCATATGAGGAAGTGGTAAAATATAATAATGAAAAAAACGAAGTGATGGAAAATGGGTTACATAATAATATCATATAACATAAAAAATGAAAAATCCTAATGAATTTAATGAAATAATGGAATAAATAATTAATTGTTTTTTATTTAAATAAATAATCATACGATATTAAAATTAACTCCATATGATATGATAATAAAAAAGAGTGGAGAGATAATTTATGTATTATTCATCTTTTAAGGGTTTTAGGAAAAGGGAAAAGAATAATTAAAGTGGGTAAGGTTGTAATAATTTCGATAAAACCATAAATAAACTAAAATGGTTTTATATAACATAATTAATATGTTTAGAAACCATATATGGTTAAAAATATTCATTATGCGGTACATTTAATGACGAATAAAACATCATTGTTACCTTTAAATTGATCTACTAAATGAATGAAATTATGATGTGATCATCAAAAAACATGTACATACTAATAAATGAGGGTTGAATTTATCAATTTATATATTTTTGGGAAATACATAAATAATATAGAATTAGTAAATATGAGTAATATTGAATGATATAGTGAGGAAAATATAATGAATGAATAACCTAATGAAAATTGGGTGGTTAAGAGAGATTATATACCTCATGTTTGAATTTATTATGAATTTTCACTTGTCCACCTGAATAATGAAATCCAACTTACTAAATACATGATTTATATACTTAAAAAAATTATTTTTTATTATCAACACATTATACTAGTTTAGAGGTATTTAATTGAGATATTGTGTCTATAATTACTATCTTGAGGTTGTTTGTTTCATGTTTCGAAGGTAGATTTAGATTGTCTTTAATTATTAAAGATCTTTTAAATTATGACTAAACTCGAGATGTTAATTAATGTGATATTAATGTCCTATAATTTTTTTTATCACAAATATCCTTATGTGTTTTGAAATAGGGATGATTCATTTAATATATGTCTTATTGTTATATGGTTTGTTCCATTAAATGTTTTTATTGAACATCATGATGTATATTGATTTTATTTAATTAAATGACTCAAAAAACATTTAATAATATGCAATAAGTTATCATATATTTACTATAATCATAATTAACCATTATATTATTTCAATTCCTAGCCATAATGGTGGTGGAGAAAAATGATATATGTTGTACTTGGATGGAATGAACCAATCATACTATGGACACTATTATCATTTAGAAAAAAATAAAGAAGAGTTTGGTACATTAATAATATATTAACATAATAAAAGTTTATTATATTAATGATAATTGTTTGATTATTTGAAGTCGGATAGATTTTTTTGAGGATGAGAACGAATAAAAAATAAAAAACTCAGTTAACGATATTACCTTATCCTTTGAATTTATCAACTTATTCTTCCATATTAGGTACATTTGTATTGTAATTTAAGGATAAAATTTGTTATAATTATGTCAAAGGGGATAATATGAGAGATTTGTGGAGGGGTTGGGTTACCTCAACTAATCATATTGTGGGAAGAAAAGTTGTGTTGGGGGGGTATTATAACTAGTGGAGAGGAGATTTTTCAATTATATTATTCATTAGCCTATTATGTTTACACAAGACTATAAATAATATTTGATATTATGAATATATAAAGTAATTAATTCATGTCAGTTTTAACTAATACTTTCATAATTATTACATAAATGGTAAATTCTTGTATTTTTGTTATATATTTAAATATTCCATTTGGTCATATTTCACACCTCACAAAGAATAAAATAATTCAGAAAAATATTAATAATTAGCCATAATATTTTTTTATGTTTTTATTTTATAAATAAAATCAGTTTTATGAAAATTAACTTATAAATATATGTGATTTATGTTTTTAAATAAAATATGAATTTATTTGAAAATAAGTTATTTAACTATTATTATAATTTTAATGAACCCTTAAAAACTATTTATTGTCCCATTAAATTATATTATTTTTATAATAAATAATAATTTTTTTTAAAAAAAATCATTAAAATAATTTTTCTCCCAAGAATTTATATTTATCATAAATGTATATTGAAATCATTAATATTTATTAAAAATAAAAACACAAATTTCATCATCATTAAAACATTGATTTAATTGTATCATGAAATATGTATTCTATATTTTTATTTAATAAGGTAACTAAATATTATTCTTCAATTTTATAGGTGAGGTAACACTTCTAACAACGAGGTTACTATTTATGAAATTCAGATTATTATTCCAATGTTATGATTTGTAATTGTCATTTTGATTGATTAACTTCTATAAATACATTATATTTATTTAATTCATAATTAAATTTTTTTCCTCTCATTTTTATATGTATTGTAATTTTTAAAATGAATGTTGAATTAGTAATATTTTGTTTCCCATATACCTTGTAGTTCGTGAGAGAGATTATTCACTGGGAGCCGATGTGTCCAATTTCACATATTATAGTAATTATATTTTCTATATTTCTTCATTTGAATTTTTTCCATCGTTATTTTTATATTTATTATTTGAATTTAATTTTCATGTCAAAATAATAAATTTTCTCTAGCTTTCATTATTTGTTTCTTGTGGAATATATAAAACTATATTAAAAAATATAACACATTTATATAATCACAAAAAAAAATTAAATTAATAAATTTAAATTTCATTATAATAGTATACCAATAACAATAAATTAATAGATCTTATCAAATATAATTTAAAATTACATTATAAATTATAAATTTCAATTTATTCCAATTTTTTACTTACTTTTTTTCTTTTAATTAGTTTTTGAATTCACAAGAACTTTTGAAAAACTTTATTTCTCTAAATTTATATATACCATGTGTTTTATTATTTTTTGTAGAAAACATATTTTTTGTACCAAACATTTAAATTATTCCAACAATATATATATATATATATACATATATAATTTTTCATTACTCAAATAGATCCATATAACTAAAGGAACATCTCATAAATCATATAAACTACTATTCCAACTAGTAAGTACAAAATTGTCATATCTATCAGACTAAAAAAATTCCATAACTATTAGTATAAAAATAGTAAAGATACACTAGATTAATTATTGTTTTATTTAACAGTTCGAAAAAATTTACAAATTCCATTAGATTAACCAATGTTTATAATAGGGGTGACTAAAATTATATCAATTTAATGAATTAAATAATATCATTGCAATTATTATAAACACAATGTCCTCGATAAAATGAAGTACAGTTCATTATTTTATATATAAATCAAGGTACATATCATTATGAGAAGTCAAAGTCAACACCGTCTGAGGCCATTCCAACCAACTCAAGAATATGACCATTATAAGAACACCAATAATTTGGTGGTCATTTGAGCAGTTATGATATTTTTATTTCAACTAAAGTCATCTAATTTTTTATTGTACTTGAACATCCTAATCTATATGAATTGAAATTTTTTAGAGAGTCGATGCATTTTGGAATCAATGTGTGGATTTAAAATTAAATATATCATTTTTCCATTGTACTTTATATGTTAAATCATATTCTTGATTGGGAGCTTTTTAGGATTTGAATATATCTGAATATAAATCATCAGATCGAGGGATTCTGGGGCTAGGAAGAGAGATATGACCCAGATCATTGTATCGAGTGATTCTAGAGGATTGGTGGACATAGAAATATTGATCATTATCTTGAAGTCATTCCTAGTGGGGGAATATGAATCATTATATTAGTTTTTAAAACTATGGATATTTTTAGATATTATTTATAACTTCTATAACTGTTATGGTTGAAGAATTAATTCACTTATAAATCTTTTATATCATTCATACAATTATAAGATTTTATTTTTTATTTCTATAAAATTTAAAATTAATTCGACTCTTTTATATTAGAAATATATTTTATAGTTTTATTTCTAATAATATTTTTTTTGCACTATCTTTGTGACCAATAATATCTTTAACATATCATGTGATTCTAGGATCTGGTCAGGACACTATAATCATTGGACATGTTATTAGTCTAATATTTTTGAAATAATAGGATTCTTTTTTTATATTTTAAAATTTTATCCATAAGTTAACCCCCTCTTGTAACCAATTTATTAATTTATGAACCAAAATGTCATATTATATCCAGTTCTACTTCTATAATTGATGACTTTTTTACTTATATAATCATATATAAGTTGTTAATATTTTTATAAAGTTATTTTCTATAACTTTTATCACAATAATGTTTTTTGTAGAACATTATTTCTATATTTGATAAGATGGAAGGTGTTAATGTTGGAATGCTAGAATATTTGAATCCTAATAGACCACATATTTTTTATTAGAATTTTTATAAATACAAGGGAGATATAATGAAGTCAATTGTTTTCAGTAGTACTGTGAATTACATAGTTATTATAACTTTAGATTTTAAGATTTTGGGAAAGGAAGTGACTACTATTGAGAATTTAAAAAATTCAAAATATCAATTGTATCAGAGTGCAAGGAATTATTTATATTATTATATGAGAAGAATTATATAATAAAAATTTTCTCCATGGGAATTAGCTAATATTATATGGAAGAAATTAGAGGTAACTCACTTTGGTACTTCTAATGTTATTGAAACTAGAAGAGCTATGTTGAGAGGTAATTATCATTTTTTTATTTCATACCTGTAGAATTAGATTCCAAGATGCATCACATATTTATGAACATAGTTAGATTTTACATTCTCACAGAGATAAAGATTTAAATTATGGAATAATATTTGATAATATCATATAAAATATATATACTGAATATGAATAGAAAATCACTGATTTTGATGATATTAGAAGGATTAAAAATCTTACTCTCGATGATCTCATTAGTATGATTATGAAATATGAAGTTAGACAGAAATGTAATGAAGAGAATATAAAAAATAAAAATGTTGGTGTTTATTTTTCAAATACATATTTTTTCATATTCAACCTAAATTGTAAGAACCCAGATCTTCTTTTTAGGTATGAATATTTGTTTCTGGTTTATTTTGAGGAAATAGGTGTTTTTAGAAAGTTCAGGAGTACACGTCATGTACTCCATGTACATGACGTGTACTCGGTTGCTATAGGTGACCATGTACTAGACGGGTAATGGCCGAGTACATGGTCGTTTTTGGTGACCTGGAGACCACCTAAAGCAGAAGCCGTGAAAGGAAAGTACATGTCATGTACCTCTAATGAACATGCAGTGTATTTTCTTTTTTATTTCATTAAATGGACTGGGGTCACGTATGACAGAAATAACACACTTCTTCTCAACCTATTTCATCCAGGAGCGTTCGTACGGCTGTGGATCTTCTCCGAGCCCCCGGCTCGCTGTCCGCTCACCGAATTGACCACTGTCAATTGTGTTGGAATCACATCGGTGAGTTATCCTTTCTTCTTGAACTTCATCTCCTGATTTCTTCTCTTTTAAGGAATATCCTCAGTTAAATTTTTTTAATGTTTTTGTATATCTATAGAGTTCTAGGGTGACTCAAGGTCTGACGTTCACGTATATTGATCTCACGACGCTGAGGTAGCTGGTTTGTGACTTTTCTTAGTTAGACTTGAATTATATGTGGAAAAGTTCCCAATACCCTTTTAAGGGGTATCGCATGTTTATGGTTTTTAGCCCGTTTATTTAATGTTATGCCTTTTTTGATTGGATAAAGATCAACTGTTTGAGAATAGGGTTATCTTGCAACGGTGTAAATGTTTTTCCCAGGTTTTGTTTTTATTAACCATTTGGTCTAGCTTTTCTTACTGGTACACAACTTTGTTTTCCCTTCCTATTGTTGTGAGTATGGACTGATTATTTAATCTAATATGTTGTACCATTCCTTGTAGATAAATTTGACAAGTAGCACATTGAGGTTTACTATAAGGCCCCAGCCTTAAAACTTACTTAATCTTGAGTTATTACAAGATTACACATTGAGGATCTTTTCGGGATTAGAGTTTTAGAGAATTAGATCATAAAACTTGCATTACATTCCACATATAAACAAAGTGGTTACATAAAGATAGTATTCTTCATTACCATCAATGGAAACATATTTAAAATAAACATGGATTCTTTCTTGACACTACCTTGACACTATCATCATATCATGTACCTTTCCCTTGACCTGTGAAAAACATTTCAAAAAAACTTGGGATGAGCATAAAATCTGAGTATGGGATATAAAAAAACATGGAAAGGAAACATGAGTTCATATATACATAAGAATGAAATCATACTTTACCCATAAAACATAGGCACTTTAACATACCTCATAAAATCATGAATAAATCATAGAAATCATAAGACATAAAGTTTACTTGAGGCATTCATATCATTCTTACGTAGGGAGTAACCCTCTTGGTTACGTTTGGAATACCCGTCACAGTATATTCCCTAAATCTCTTCGGAGAAACCTTAACATTTCACTCCTTCGCGTTACCCAATGCATTGGAGAGCTATAACGGGCTCACCCGCCCTTAGTTTATCACGGAACCACCCGTCTTCATAATAATACCCAAGATCCATAACATAATCGTATCACATAAAACATGCATAAAGGAAACATAAAATTTCCACATTTCAATCATGAGATATCAATACAACACAATGATATAATAAAAACCTTATGAAAACCATTTTCAATACCAATGTAAAACATGGTATTTATTTTTCATTTAAAAAAAGGGTATGGCTTGTAGAGGAAGCCGAAACTCAAATAATGGTCACGGCGGCGGAGAATTCATTGTCGCCGCATACGTACGACATGAAAAACATTCCCTTTTGTTGTTTAGTAAAACGCTTCATATAAAAAATATTCCTTTTGAATAAGCGTAAAAGTCAAAGGGGTTCATACACCGTATAAATGAAGGTTGTGTATAAAATAAAATATGCCTCAATGAAAGAAGATTGAGACGAAGTCCCATACCTCATATCCGACTTGACAAGACCGTTCTTTAATCTCCTGAATAATAAACTTGAGTTAATCTATACTTGCTTAAGAACCTTTTTCAAGTTCATTATTCCTTTTATACCATGTTATGAACATCATGTAATCATTTAAGTTAATAATGTTCAATTTTTCGGTATTTGGTTCTTAAGTCAAGAATAGACTTCTTACACTTACATGTTGTTAATTTGGTCAATGGTTCGTTATATCCAGAATGATATTAATGATTTGGATAACATATATATCATATATATTCAGCATATACATGTATTTATAATATTACATCACATTTAGAGGTAAGAAATGAAATGCACCGTTCATGGAGACGGTAAGCCGTACGTACGCATGAACGCTACTTCCATTTCTATTTCGTATTTTCTGTAATGGAATCATAATGATATAAGAGTATATTATAATTTAAGTATAATAACATATATAATATCATTAACATTATCCTTTACACATCCCACATATGGTATTAACGAATCAAATCACTTTTAGGGGGCGGTAGTCCGCACTTCCTAAAATGAAGATATCGTGTTTACCCATAATGGAAACAATAATGGTATGCCATAAATGAAAAATACAGAAGCTTAAGGAAATAATAAACATATTATATATCATATATAAAAATAGTGACATCATAATGGCCACCTTTGAAGGTGTTAAATGAGTATTGAACAATCATCGTTTCGGGAGGCAGAATTTCACCATCCACGGAAACCGTATGTTCTTTAACCATTTGATGTAGTTGTGTGAGAGTGTAGCTCGAATAAATCTTATAACAACATCCTAGTATATTTAACATACTGGTTTTGTTACAAAACAAGTAAATAAAACGAGTTTATGGGGTTGGAGAAGAAAAATAAAACAAATGAACATGAGAGAATGAATTTCCTTTAAAAGTGTAACTCCTTTTGATTTGAGCCTAAAGGCATCCTTTGAAAGGATTCTGACCAAAGGGAGTCCTCTAGGATGAGGAGAGGGATGTGGAGAGAGTAAATGGGCAAGGGATGGCCGAGCCAAAGCCTTGAGGAGTGTGTGAAATGAGGTAGAGGTGGGGGCCTTTTATAAGAGGAGAGGAGGGGCACTTTTGGAAATCATGAAACTATTATTTTATTTTCAAAAGTGTTTCAAATTTATAAGGTCCAACATTGATATATTTCTAAGATAATAAGATAAGGCTTCGAAGTATTCCCATCCAATAGTTTTTGGACAAGTGTAGGTCTTAGATTTTATATTATCGTTTCATTTTATTTAAATTGTTCATTAATGAGGTCTTCATTGCATCATCATGATGTCATAATTAAATTAATTTAATTAATGTCTAAAAATTATAAAAAAAATTCCTGATGTAGGAAATATTATTATATTTACAAATATTATTTATATACAAAAATATGATTAGCATAACCCCTTCTAAAAATTGTTTTAGTAAAACAATTTATGATAGTGTCATTTTCACCTTTATTTAAAAAAAAGACATTAAAGTAATTATCTCACCCAAGAGGCTCATAGGGTCCCCTAAATCGACCCATGGGTTGTCTTGGTCGGCCATGACTCATCCAATAGGGGTATGAAAAGTGTCATGGTGTTTTCATATTTTTATAATATCATTTTTACCTTAAATTACACTAATTACCTCTAATCACGATTAATGAAAAAAAGTTACTATTCACCAAAAAATTATTTTCATCCCATTGAACCACATTTTACATACTAATGACAACCATGTATGACGGATTTTCAAAATTCAATACACATTAGTGGTAAACTTTCATTTAACTGAAAAATCAGTTTGCATGATTACCACTTAGTGGTTTCACTATTCATCAAAAATTGGAGTTTTTCAGAAAAATACCAAAACTTCACCCTAAGCTATATTTGATATTCCGAATTCAAAAATAAAGTCTATTTTAAAAAATTCAAAACATATAAGTCACATTATTTAATTTAATAATTAATTCCCGCTGTCAGAGCAAATAGCGTGTTTTTATGATACAATAAGTATCAAAAGATTGACACCAGTTTAAGTCCAATTTCAAAGTAAAATTGATTCCAAAGTCCACCATTGAATCAAATGGTAAAAATATTTTATGGTTTCACTTTAAAACCAATTCAATAGATAATCTAATCATATAAATAAATTATATTAAAAGAGGTTTTGAATTAAAATACAACATTTTTCACTTATTCATAAAAAATGAACTTTTTCGGAAGAATAACAAAAACATACACAAAGTAAATTTTGATGTCCCAATCATAAAGAATAAGTTTATTTTGACAAACATAGTTTATAAAATTGTCAAAAGATAGATTTAAAAAGGGTTTTCCATCATAAGGCAGTAAAACAATCTTTTAAGAATATTAGTGAATTCCATGCTTAAGATTGGATTTATTTTCATTTTAAGCCTAAAAAACACTATCTAATTCATTAATAGAAATAGATAAAAATATATATTATTCATTACTTACGTGGGATGTTACATCCTTCCCCCTTTTGAAAATTTCATCCCCACAATTTATTTACTTATCAAATAAATGGGGGTACTTATCCCTCATTGCATTTTCAGATTCCCATGTTGCCTCTTCAATCATATGGTTTTTCCATAAAACCTTTACCTGGTGAATCACCTTATTTCGTAACACTTGCTCCCTGTGGTAAAGAATCTAGGCCGGTTGTTCCTCATAAGATAGGTTCTCTTCCAGATGAACTACCTCTCTACTCAAAACATGAGATGGATCTGGCATGTACTTCCTTAACATTGAAACATGAAAAACATTGTGTACCTGAGATAAACTTGGAGGTAAAGCCACTCGGTATGCAACTGATCCAACTCTCTCCAGAATTTCGTATGGTCCAATGAACCTTGGACTTAGCTTTCCTTTCTTACCAAATTGAATAACACTTTTCCATGGAGAAACTTTGAGAAAAACATGATCACCTACCTCAAAAGAGAGATCCTTCCTCCTGTTGTCCGCATAACTTTTCTGCCTTCTCTGAGCTGTTCTCATGTGTCTCTGAATCGACTGAACTTTTTCTGCCATCTCTTCTACCAACTTTGGTCCCATCTGCTTTCTTTCCCCTACTTCATCCTAAAAAGTTGAAGTTCGACACCGTTTTCCATATAATGCCTCAAATGGTGCCATCTGTATACTATAATGAAAACTGATATTATATGAAAATTTAACCGAAGAAAGATGTTGGTCCCAAATTCCCTGATAATCCATAGAACATGCTCGTAGCATATCCTCTAAGGTCTGAATTGTTCGTTCTGACTGCCCATCTGATTGAGGATGAAAAGCTGTACTAAAATTTAATTCAGTACCCAACGACTTCTGTAGGCCTTTCCAAAAGTTAGAAGTGAACCTGGGATCACGATCAGATACAATGGAGAGAGGAACTCCATGTAACCTGACTATCTCTTTAAGATACAAACGGGAAAGTTTACCATGAGAGAAAGTATCTCGTATAGCAATGAAATGAGCAGATTTAGTCAAGCGATCAACAATAACCCAGATTGCATTATTACCTCGAGATGTCTTCGGTAATCCCACAACAAAGTACATGGATATATTCTCCCATTTCCACTCTGGCACTGGTAAAGGCTGAAGCATCCCTTTTGGTAACTGCCGCTCTGCTTTAACCTACTGACAAGTCAAACACTTCACAGTAAAATCAGCAATATCTCTTTTCATTCCATCCCACCAGTAATACTTCCGCGGATCTCTATACATCTTAGTACTTCCAGGATGAACTGAAAAAAGAGAACTATGAGCTTCACATAACAACTCTTCCTTCAACTGTGAATCACAAGGTACACACAATCTCTTCCCAAATCTCAAAACACAATCATTATCAATATTGAATTCAAGCAACATACCTTTCTGAACCAGCTCTACCTTTTTCTGCAACTCACTGTCTTGCTTCTGTGCTTGTTTGATTCTGTCTGATAGAGATGATCTCACTGATACCTGAAAAAAAACAACTTCCTGCATCAACAACTTCTATGCCAATGTTTATCAAATCCTTAACCAAAGGATCACGTTCCAAATGCAACATTGCTAATGAAGCATTACTTTTTCGACTCAAAGCATTAGCCACTTTATTTGCTTTTCCCGGATGGTAATAAATTGTACAATCATAATCCTTGATTAATTCTAGCCATCTCCTTTGTCTCGTGTTCAATTCTTTCTGAGTGAATATATACATTAAACCTTTGTGATCGGTATATATTTCACACTTTACTCCATACAAATGATGCCTCCAAATTTTCAACGCAAAAACAACATCATCTAATTCCAAATCATGTGTTGGGTAATTTACCTCATGTGTTTTCAACATTTGTGAAGCATAAGCAATTACCTGATCATTCTGCATTAGGACGCAACAAAGTCCTTTCAATGAAGCATCACTGTAGATAACAAACTCACCATTTTTGGAAGGTAGTGCCAAAACTGGAGCATTCACCAATCTTCTTTTCAGTTCATGAAAACAATCATCACGTTCTTTTTTTCAGATAAACTTAACACCCTTCCGAGTTAGCTTAGTCATTGGACCAAATAACCGTGAAAAAATTCTAACAAACCTTCGGGAATAGCCTGCCAAACCAAGAAAACTACGAATCTCTGTTACATTTGTGGGTCTTGGCCAGTCTTCCACAACTTTTGTTTTTGCAGGATCAACAGTTATCCCATCTTTAGAAACAATGTGACCAAGGAAATAAATTTGTTCCAACCAAAACTCACACTTGCTGAATTTCCAATACAATTTCTTTTCTTTTATGGTTTGCAAGATAACCCTTAAATGTATTTCATGCTCCTCATTAATTTTAGAAAACACCAAAATATCATCAATGAAAACCACCACAAACTTATCCAAGAACTCATGGAAAATTCTATTCATTAAGTCCATGAATACAGAAGGTGCATTGGTTAGCCCAAAAGGCATTACTACAAATTCATAATGGCCATATCTCGTACGGAACGCGGTCTTCGGAATATCTGCCTCTTTTACCTTCAGCTGATGGTACCCCGATCTCAGGTCAATCTTTGAAAAAAACTGAGCTCCCTGGAGCCGATCAAACAAATCATCGATATGAGGCAAAGGATATTTGTTCTTAACAGTGATATTATTCAAGGCCCTATAATCAATGCAAAGTCTCATAGAACCATCTTTCTTTTTAACAAATAAAACAAGATCACCCCATGGTGATGTGCTAGGTCAGATGAAACCTTTCTCTAATAAATCTTGCAATTTCTCCTTCAACTCTAAAAGTTCAATTTGTGCCATTCGATAAGGGGGTTTTGAAATTGGATTAGCATCAGGAACTAAGTCAACAATAAATTCAACTTCCCGATTCGGTATTATTACAGGCAACTCATTAGGAAAAACATCAGGATACTCATTTACCACTGGCACATCATTAATCTGAACAGTTCCCTTGTTTTCAACAATGTGTGCAAGGTAACATTCATTTCCATCTTTTACAGGTTTCTCGGCCTCTTGATATGTTATCAACAGTAAGGGTTCATTCTTGTACACAAACTGAAAGTCTTTCTAAAAATAAACTTCTTTAGCTCTACAATCAATCTTAGCATGGTAAATTGAGAGCCAATCCATACCTAGGATAACATCAAACTCTACTAGAGGTAAAACAATAAGGTTTTCAAGTAGGTTCTTTCCAAAGATAAGGATAGGAAGATTCTTATAAATCCTTTTTTCCTCAACATTTCTCCTAGGTGTTTTTACCACAAGTTCAGGAGTCATTTCTTGAGATGGTATTCCAATTTTAGTAGAAAATTTTTCAGAGATGAAAGAATGTGTAGACCACGAATCAAACAACACACTGGCATAATCTGAAAAAATGAACAAAGTACCTGATACAACTTCATTTGATGGCCCGACATCTGCTGAAGTAGTTGCAAAGGATTTCAACACCCCTTTCTGCTTGTAGTCTAACTGCTTCCCATCACTCAAGCTCTCTGTCGGATACTCATTTTCATAGTGACCCATCTCATTGCACTTATAACATTTCACTAACTGTAAATAAAATTTGGTCTTACCTTCACCTTGATCATTTTCAGTGCAATCAAGAGCCTTATGTCCCATCTTACCACATCGGTAGCACTTTCCAGAATTCAGAAGACATTCCCCAACATGCCTTTTGCCACATTTATCACAAACTGGAAATTTAGTTTTCTTACCACCTAACTTTTTTGAAGAATTCTTACCTTTCTCCGGCCACCTCGGTCTCTTCTTCTGTTGGTTGTTATAGAACACTTGATCATCGACAAATTCCATTTCCACCTTCTCAGCTCATTGAACAAGGTTTTCAAAACTTTTAAACACACGAGAAGCTAATTCCCTTCGATATTTTGGCTTTAATCCTGAGTAAAAATGATTGATTTTACTATCAATGTCTCGGATAAAATTTGGAGCATACCTTGCCAATTGAGTGAACCTTTATTCATAGGTAGCCACTTAGTATTCCTCTTTCCTCAATTCCAAGAATTTATTTTCCATCCTATGTGGAACAGACTTAGGAAAATACTTCTCAAGAAACATACCTTTGAATTCATCCCAGTCAAGAGCATCAATCTCATCAGCGTCCCTGATATGTTTAACCATAGACCACCACTGATCTGCCTCACCCTCCAAATAGTAAATAGCAAGACTAACCATTTGATTGTCTGAACACCCCATGACATCAAAAATCTTCTCCAGTGCTTCAATCCACCCTTCAGCTAACACAGGGTCAGATGATCCTCTGAATGATGGGGGATGTTGCCTCATGAAATGTTCCACCACTGACATGTTCCTCTGCGGTTGGTCTGGCTGATCTCGTGCATGGATACCACCACCATTTATAGCCTGAGTCAACAGCGCCATTACTGCAACAAACTATTCAGTTCCAATTCCGACCATCTTAGGATGCTGATTCGGAAGGTTATTTCCTTCTGTATGCCTTCCTAGCACTACTTCCCTATTTCCTCTCCGGAAAACCATTCTGAACAAACATGTCTTAGATAAAGCAACATAGTAATCTTCAAATTCTATATCACTTCAATTTGACCATAAAAAAATATTTTTGGATAATCATTTAATATAATTCTAACTACTAAAGTTATCTAAACCGACCTTTGATACCAACTATAAGGCCCCAGCCTTAAAACTTACTTAATCTTGAGTTTTTACAAGATTACACATTGAGGATCTTTTTAGGTTTAGAGTTTTAGAGAATTAGATCATAAAACTTTCATTAAATTCCACATATAAACAAAGTGGTTACATAAAGATAGTATTCTTCATTCCCATCAATGGAAACATATTTAAAATAGACATGGATTCTTTCTTGACACTCCATTGACACTATAATCATATCATGTACCTTTCCCTTGACCTGTGAAAAACATTTCAAAAAAACATGGGATGAGCATGAAAACTCAGTATGGGTTAAAAAAACATGGAAAGGAATCATGAGTTCATATATATATAAGAATGAAATCATACTTTACCCATAAAACATAGGCACTTTAACATACCTCATAAAATCATGAATAAATCATAGAAATCATAAGACATAAAGTTTACTTGAGGCATTCATAACATTCTTACATAGGGAGTAACCCTCTTGGTTACGTTTGGAATACCCATCACAGTATATTCCGTAAATCGCTTCGGAGAAACCATAACGTTTCACTCCTTCGCATTACCCAATGCATTGGAGAGCTATAAAGGGCTCACCCGCCCTTATTTTATCACGAAACCACCCGTCTTCATAATAATGCCCAAGAACCATAACATAATCATATCACGTAAAACATGCATAAAGGAAACATAAAATTTCCACATTTCAATCATGAGATATCAATACAACACATTGATATAATAAAAACATTATGAAAACCATTTTCAATACCAATGTAAAACATGGTATTTATTTTTCATTTAAAAAAGGGTATGGCTTGTAGAGGAAGCTGAAACTCAAATAATGGTCACGGCGGCGGAGAAGTTGTTGTCGCCGCATACGTACGACAAGAAAAACATTCCCTTCTGTAGTTTAGTAAAACACTTCATATAAAAAAGATTCCTTTTGAATAAGAATAATAGTCAAAGGGGTTCATACACCGTATAAAAGAAGGTTGCGTATAAAATAAAATATGCCTCAATGAAAGGAGATTGAGACGAAGTCACATACCTCGTATCCAACATGACCTGACCGTTCTTTAATCTCCTGAATAATAAACTTGAGTTAATATCTACTTTCTTAAGAACCTTTTTCAAGTTCATTATTCATTTTATACCTTGTTATGAACATCATGTAATCATTTAAGTTAATAATGTTCATTTTGTCGGTATTTGGTTCTTAAGTCAAGAATAGACTTCTTACACTTACATGTTGTTAATTTGGTCAAAGTTTTGTTATATCCAGAATGATATTAATGATTTGGATAACATATATATCATATATATTCAGCATATACATGTATTTATAATATTACACCACATTTAGAGGTACGAAATGAAATGCACCGTTCATGGAGACGGTAAGCCGTACGTACGCATGAATGCTACTTCCATTTCTATTTCGTATTTTCTGGAATGGAATAATAATGATATAAGAGTATATTATAATTCTAGTATAATAACATATATAATATCATTAACTTTATCCTTTAAGCATCCCACATATGGTATTAACGAATCAAATCACTTGCAGGGGGCGGTAGTCCGCACTTCCTAAAATGAAGATATCGTGTTTACCCATAATGGAAACAATAATGGTATGCCATAAATGAAAAATAAAGAAGCTTAATGAAAGAATAAAAATATTATATATCATATATAAAAATATTGAAATCATAATGGCCACCTTTGAAGGTGTTAAATGAGTATTGAACAATCATCATTGTGGGAGGCAGAATTTCACCATCCACGGAAATCGTATGTTCTTTAACCATTTGATGTAGTTGTCTGAGAGTGTAGCTCGAATAAATCTTATAACAACATCCTAGTATATTTAATATACTGGTTTTGTTACAAAATAAGTAAATAAAAAGAGTTTAGGGGGTTTGAGAAGCAAAATAAAACAAATGAACATGAGAGAATGAATTACCTTTAAAAGTGTAACTCCTTTTGATTTGAGCCTAAAAGATTCCTTTGAAAGGATTATGGCCAAAGGGAATCCTATAGGATTAGGAGAGGGTTGTGTAGAGAGTAAATGGGCAGGGGATGGCCGAGCCAAAGGCTTGAGGAGTGTGAGAAAGGAGGTATAGGTGGGGGAATTTTATAAGAGGAGAGGAGGGGCACTTTTGGAAATCATGAAACTATTATTTTATTTTCAAAAGTGTTTCGAATTTATAAGGTCCCACATTGATATATTTCTAATATAATATGATAAGGCTTCGAAATATTCCCATCCAATAGTTTTTGAACAAGTGTAGGTCTTAGATTTTATATTATTGTTTCATTTTATTTAAACTGTTCATTAATGAGGTCATCGTTGCATCATCATGATGTCATAATTAAATTAATATAATTAATGTCTAAAAATTATATAAAAAATATCCTGATATAGGAAATATTTTTATCTTTCCAAAGAGTAATTATAGACAAAAATATGATGAGTATAACCCCTTCTAGAAATTGTTTTAGTAAAACAATTTATGTTAGTCTCATTTTCACCTTTATTTTAAAAAAAGACATTAAAGTCATTATCTCACCCAAGAGGCTCATAGGGTCCCCTAAATCGACCCATGGGTTGTCTTGGTCGGCCATGACTCATCCAATAGTGGTAGGACAAGTGTCATGGTGTTTCCATATTTTTATAATATCATTTTTACCATAAATTACACTAATTACCTCTAATCGCGATTAATGAAAAAAGGTTACTATTCACCAAAAAATTATTTTCATCCCATTGAACCACATTTTACATAATAATGACAACCATGTATGTAGGATTTTCAAAATTCAATACACATTAGTGGTAAACTTTCATTTAACTGAAAAATCAGTTTGCTTGATTACCACTTAGTGGTTTCACTATTCATCAAAAATTGGAGTTTTTCAGAAAAATACCAAAACATCACCCTAAGCTATATTTGATATTCTGAATTCAAAAATGAAGTCTATTTTACCAAATTCAAAACATATAAGTCACATTAATTAATTTAATAATTAATTCCCGCTATCAGAGCAAATAGCGTGTTTTTATGAAACAATAAGTATCAAAAGATTGACACCAGTTTAAGTCCAATTTCAAAGTGAAATTGATTCCAAATTCCACCATTGAATCAAATGGTAAAAATATTTTATGGTTTCACTTTAATACCAATTCAAATGATAATCTAATTATATAAATAAATTAGATTAAAAGAGGTTTTGAATTAAAATACAACATTTTTCACTTATTCATAAAAAATGAACTTTATTGGAAGAATAAAAAAAACATACACAAAGTAAATTTTGATGTCCCAATCATAAATAATAAGTTTATTTTGACAAACATAGCTTATAAAATTGTCAAAATATATATTTAAAAAGGGTTTTCCATCATAAGGCAGTAACACAATCTTTTAAGAATATTAGTGTATTCCATGCTTAATATTGGATTTATTTTCATTTTAAGCCTCTAAAACACTATCTAATTCATTAATAGACATAGATAAAAATATCTATTATTCATTACTTACTTGGGATTTTACATTTACATTGGATTCTGATTATCATTTGTGCACAATTTCTTTACATGGGGCTACGAGAACCTGATTTAGTGAGACCGTAAGGGAAAATGATGTTGAGGGCTTTCCCAGAGTGTCTGTTACAATTATCACACTACGAGACCATTGGGGGATTGACATTGATTACTCCCTATGAGTGTCTATAGATAGGTAATGAGACCACAGGAGGATTTGACGTTGAGTTCTTACAAAGAGTGTCTTTAGTTTATCGTAAAAAGACTATACGGGGAATTTACGGTGAGTGCATCCTCAGAGAGTATTTGATTACACATAACTATATGGGGAATTGATAGTTAGTGTTTCCATATACTGTCTTTGTTATATATTTTTCTTGTATTGTAAACCAGTGGGGTAAGTCTGTGAGAACTACCCAGAGGGTTGTCTGTATTTTTCATCGGTTTATTAAATACATAAATGTAAATGTTGTTAAATGAAATTGTAGAACTATATAGTTTTGATTACTTCCTTTTTTACTACTTTTTTTTCTTATTGCTTTCCATATATATATTCACTAACTGTGAGACACATATCATTGGGTGGTTTCCTACTAGGATTCATTTCACACCATATTTGGGTCATGCTTTTGGGCCCAAATAGATTATATTGTTGTAGGTCTAGATAACGGAAATCACCCTTCTACTTCAGGTACTTCAATACTTCGGAGATGGAGAGAATGGGACTAAGCCTAGGCTTGCGATGTTGAGGAGATGTTTACTTGTTCTTATTTTCTACTTTGGTTTAGTACTATATTCCGGAATTTTGATTTGTTTGGTTGTTTTTCTAGGAATATATACCATGCATCATTTATATATGTGTGCTCCAGTTGTTTATCACTTCTTCTATTTACATATTTTATGCTTTATTGTTTCCACTATTGCTATCTATTTTTCATATGACGTGTTACTTTTCATGTGATGGAATAGTTTCCCCACTATAACACCCAAGGCCCTCGCTGCTACTCATTAGCCTCTGGTATTCAGGAAAATGTGCTTGTGGCCAAGTGACCAATCGGGTACAGGTCGCCGATGGGCGGATCCTGAAACCGGGACGTTACAATATGGTATTAGAGGACTTATTTTCTTATTGACATACTGTTTGGAGCCTATATCCAGTGATATGAAGGAAATAGGTACTTGGTAATAAGCTATGCCTTAAAGTAGCTAACCTGTGTATAGCAAAAAGTCAAATTTACCTTGTTATTTCAATTTTCAGGTTTTGAAATTTTACAATTGATTTGATTTCACCGTTGGGTGATTCAAATGTTTTGTGTTGTTATAGTTGATATTTTTGAGGTTAAATTTTTTTTTCTACCTGATTACATGAGGGTATTCCATCTCATGCATCATATACATGTCATGCATTATTTCCATTCCATTTAGGGTGCATTACTAATTTCATGTTGTTTTGAAATATGTCATGCAAGATATGCATGTTGTTGTGATAGATGCCTTAATAGAATACATTCTGTTGATAGGGTATTTCTTGTGTTTGAGGTTTTATTTGAATGAACTCCAAACATTAGTTCCTGAGGTGTTATGGGCGCACATGGACAAGAATTTCATTGATCATTGCTTTGTTATGCTTGTATATGAAATGTTAAGATTCCATGATTTGATTCGTGGGGATTATGGGCCCTCATGGATCTGAATTTTTCACTTTAATGTCCATTTTTTGTGTTTTATGGTTTCTAGAGTAGTTTCTGAGGCTTACTATCCAAAAACCCTATAATACACAGCGTGTATTGTTAAATACATTCTATGTGTCATTTTATTCGGGAAGGAACTATTTTTCTTAAGTACATGTCATGTATTGTATGTACATGGAGTGTAGTCTCTAACCGTGCCACTGGATATATGGGTAGAGTCATTGTGTTGGGGAGTCTCTGGAGGGACACAACGTGTACCAGAAGTACATGTCGTATTGTATAGACCATATGTCCACCCGTTTGACTAACAAAACAGGTAGTTGAAACATTAGTAGTACACACCATGTCTGGCACAAACACGCATTTTAGTCCTATCCTAGGAGAACCGTGTGGTTTAGTCTTGTATAAGAACATGGGTAGGGGAAATGAATCATGTACATGTCATTTCATGGGAGAAAAAGTCTTCTTGTATGGGTGTTACACTACCAGTTTTTGTCGAGGTACACTCCCATGTGAAGAATTAAAAGAAACACACTATATTAGGGTTATAAATATCATGTATCCATGTTTTGAAAAACATGAATTATTTATTTATCTTGTTCAATTCATTTAATTCTATTTTTTTGTCCCTAATAAATATTGATCCTAAGTTGTGTGCTTGATCATGCAGAGTCATGCCCCCAAGACGTCCTCTAGAAGTACACCAGATACAAGGCTATGATTAGACACCTGAAATGGTTGATTAGGGACTACCACCAGATCATCCTATCATACCAGTCTTGGCACCAGTCCTCATTCCAGACATCGGTGTTGACACACAGTTATGATAGGGTATTATGAGGTTCATGCATACCTTCTTGGGAGCACCATATCCTTCCCCATCAATGGAAGAACTGATGTGGGTCTTTTAGCAACAGCATCCTCCCACATTCTCATGGGATAGAGGACCCCATTATTTAGTGTCATGGGTAGAAGCCATGATAATTATCTTCGATCATCTACGGATGCCTCTGAAGAGGATGGTCAAGATAGCTATGTATATGCTTTAGGATTCCACAACGAGATGGTGGGACGTGATCTCATCGACAGGATTCCTGTAGGTTATGGCGTGGGACAAGTTTCAGTGTACCTTCTATGATTACTTCTACCCAGACACCTTGAGGGATGATCGAGCCCGATATATCATGAGTTTGGAGAAGGGTACTCTTTCAGTCATGGAATATTATTCTCGCTTCATAGAGCTACATAACATTACACCCTTTTATGGGTAGAAGAATTATTCCTAGCAAGGAAGTTTTGGGGATGGTCTCAGAAAAGACATTTGGGCTCAGGTGAACATCTTTTGAGTGACTTCCATCACTCCTATAGTCAACTAGGTGAATATCACAGAGCACAACCTGATGGATTTTGGAGCTATGGGCCAGTGAATTTTAGCATCCAAAGTGGGTATTTCTCTAGCTGATAGTGGGAAGCGATTCATGGAGTCAACACGTGGAGATTTGAGTAGGCGGGATTCACCATCCGAGAGCCAGGTAGTATGATACCAGTGTGGGAAGTTGGGCATACGATGCCACATATCCTGAGAGGCCAAGTGGAGTGCCGATATTGAAGCAAGACTAGTCATCATCAGCAATTCTGTCAGTTTTTCTCACTGGAATCTAGTGGTATGGGTTATTCTATGACTCTGTGTTCTAGAGAAGCACCACCAGTATCTCACCAGTTAGGGAACTAGAGTCTTACTGTTTGTTTGGGACGAGGTGGAATTCATGTCCATGGTAGCCAGTCTTTATGCTTTCAGTGACAACTAAGTGGATCATCTCAGGGTGGTTAGGAAGGGTTGCAGGGCTGTAGTGTAACGAATTGAAATTTTGAATAAATCTTGCTACATAATTTTTTGTGTTGTTTTATTTTTTAAACTCAAAAAAATTGTTTCATTTGATAACATGTATATAATTAAAATGAGACCGTTGGGTTTTGACTATTATATGACCGTTGGTCAATATGACTGCTGGAAACTAAACATTTCGATTACTATCTCTAAATACAAGTGATCTTGGTTAATTAATATAGAAATAAGATTTTATGGCCTCATCCAGTAGTCTCGGGCCAATCGAACCCCATCAAATGGAACTTGTGAAGGAGGTAGCACCACTGGACTTTGTTCTGGACCAAACCCAAGCCGAACTTCATTGTGTGAAGCTAAAATGGAATCACCTTCGCGAGAAGTTAAAACTGATAGAAATTACTACTCGTGCAATGTTGGTCGAGCCACCCCAAGATTCTATCACCCTAGCACACATTACTCTTAGGTCCATTGCTGGTGTTATTAGGGGCTATGTAAGGAGACCATAACTGCCTTGTGTAATCCTTTGTTATAAATAAAATTGTGTTCTCTTCCGATGGTGAAGTTTGTGAATTTTCAAATGTTCGGATAAATATAGTATGCATATTTTTTATGAATTTTAGAAAAAATATATTCTAAAAATGTTTAAATAAACCTTAAATAATTAAAAATGTGTAATGATTTTCGAAAAATGGTCTTCTACAATTATGTTCAATACGAAATTTAGAATCTAAAAAGATAAACTTAATTTTTGATGAATAGTAATTTATGAATAGTTATTTTACGCTTAGGATTAGTAATGTGACCAAATGGATTAGTAATCTCACTTAAATAAAGTTTTAATATAATCTAGGCACCTTGATTAAGTAATGTGATTCAATAAAATGGGTAAATAACAGTTTCATAAATTATTAGTCAAGTATTAGTTTTGTCGAGTGAATAGTGTTTTTTTAATTATAAATAAATTAAAAATATTTAGAAAATTATTTTTATAGAATAGACTTTATTTTTGAACTCAGAGCATCGATATTATGTTATGGTAATTTTTGGGGATTTTTCTGAAAAAAATGAATTTTTGGGGAATAGTGTATTTATTTAAAAATTAAATTAAAAATATTTAGAAAATAATTTTTATAAAATTGAGTTCATATTTGTAATTAGAGCATCGATATTTGGTTAAGGTGAAATATTGGGATTTTTCTGAGATAGATGAATTTTCAGTAAATAGTAAAAATGCAGTTTTAGTGTTTCGGTATGTTTAATGACATCATAACTATGTGATGATGATGTCATGAATTAGTTTAAGGGTTGGCTGACCAAAGGTGATGAATTATTGTATTGGGGGCCCCATGTGGCCTAACTCCATGGTAAATACCTTGGAAGAGCCCATGGTTTTGAGAAAACCACTTGTGAGGTGTCCCTTGGCCATTAATGCCTTGTCCTCTCACATTCCCTATAAATACCCACCCTTTCCTCCATTAGTTTTCACTCTAAACTCTCCCCCAAAGAAGCTCTGGTGTAATTACCTCCCAAGGAGTCCTCAAAAGTTTCCCCCAAGCCCTCAAGGTCCCAACCGTCGTGTTTTAAGAGTTACGATTATGGTAAGGGATCCTACCTTCCTCTTTCTTTTCAAGTAATCTCTTTTATATAATTTCTTTTATGATCCATGCTCTTATGTTAAAGGATGATATTTTATATTCCTATTACTTCCCTTTTCATTTTCATATGGTGATATACCCCCTCTTGCTCTCATCAATTCATTTTAAGAAAGTTTAAGTGATGCCGTTAGGCTGCCGAATTTTTAAGGGACTCTTTCACCTTTATCTCTTTTTAACTTCTACTTTCAGGTCAAGTATTTCAAGTTCCTTTTTATTATGTTGGGGTATTATCTATATATCTATAATACAGATCATTTATTTTCACATGATGAGATAACCTATTTTATCTCTTCAATTTAGTATTTTGAAGTTTTAAGTGGCGTCGTTAGGCAGCCGAATTTTTAAGGGATTCTTTCACCCTTCTCATTTTCAAGATCTATTTTCATGTCAAGTCTTTCAGGTTCCTCTTTATTATGTTTGGGTATGATATCTATATCTATCATACTTATATTTTATGTTCATATGATGAGATACCCTATTTGACCTCATCAATTCATTTTTTTGATGTTTTAAGTGACGCTGTTAGGCTGCTGAATTTTCATAAGAGAAATCTTTTTTTTGTCTTCCATTATTGTTCTTCATTTCATATGTTATATCTTTAAAATTTCATTAACATTTTATTAAATCATTTATATTATGTTCCATACTGTTTTATGGATCATTTATGAGTGGTTGACCCATGTCCCCCCTCTTTTCAATGTCTTCTAAAACCACGTAACATAGCCATTATGCTGCAGAATTTCCATCTCAAAATGTCTCTCTCTTATTCTCAAATTCATTTATTTTATTAAGTTAATACTCAATGATCTTTCTTCTAAAAGGGTATTCAAATATATACCAAAATGTTCTATTTCAAATTATGGTATTTACATACATGAGACCCTCTTTCCCTTTCCGTGGGTTTAAAGTGACATAAAGATCATGTTTTTAAAGGAGTTTTTAAAACGTTATGATTATGAAATGAAACCCATTTCTTTTATGCTATATGAGTTTTTTATGAAATTATTGATGATAATATATGTGTCTCACATGATCATAAAGAAAAATTTAAGGTTTCACCCTAATAGCTCTCCAATTCATTGGGTAAAAACTTAATCTCTAGAGATGACCACTTTGACTGATACCTTGGTGAATAACCTTGGAAATTTTTAATGACACCTTGGGGATGGACCTTGGTGAAACAAAAATGACTGTCTATATTAAATTTTTTAGCCACATCTTCAAGTTATAAAACACATTATTTTTATTATGATATTCCTCATGATTTATTTCTCATACCTTAAAGTTCGTTTTCATGACATTGTTGATGTATCTCAAGTTCACATGTTAAATGTTTCCCTTGTTTTTCTTACTGGGCCTTCTGCTCACCCTTTCTTTTGATGTATGTCGCCAGGTTATGAGATGCAGTAATTAACCTAGGATTACATACGGAGAATCCTTTCAAGTGTTTATTAAGGATGTTTTATGTTTTCATGTTTTATGTTCCTAGTTTCCAAGACACTAAACCTTAAAGATCCTCGATTTTGTAAAATGGAATGAAAAGTTATTTTATAAAAAGTCAGAATGCTATAGTTGGTATCAAAGTATGGTTTAGTTATTTGTGGAAATTAGGATATGAAAACATTAGGAAGAAACCTATAGAAAATTTTATATATAGGAAATCTTCCTGGTATTTTGGTGAGTATTGAGTAAGGGGTTGCCAAGAAAATACATCCCCATCTGGATATGAGCAGGTAGAGGTGGCAATGGCACAGATGTACATAGGGGTAAAACCTGAAAACACCGCTTTGAGTTAGACTCAAATGGGAACTGGTACACAAATATGGGCATTGCTGCACTCTTGGTTACGACACTCCTGGGGGATATGATTTGGTAAATTCATAAGCTTAGTATGAACCATTATTAAAGGAACAAAGATAAAATAAAATAAATATTAACATAAGAATATATTATCATGGATAACTTAGTTTGTAACCTAGGGTATCACAAGTTAGGGTATACTTTTCTTCTAAAAGTTATCCTTATATGTTTTATGTTCCTTTTCCAGATTATTGGCTAAGTATTTAAGCCCCCTAATTATACTTTCTTTTCTTAGTTAATGGAGGGAAATGGAAGAGCATGTCCCTACAATCAATGTGATAGGAAATGTGATGATAGCCATATTAATGTGACAAAGATGAAAAAAGATCAAGTGGAACATATTGTGATTATGCCAAACCAGCTATCAAAAATCACAATTAATAATTGGTACCTAGTTGAATTCCCAAATTCATCAAGGAAGAAGAAGACAAAGTCTCAAGGATGTTCATTTGATAATGTTAATAAGGGAAAGAAGACCCAATTTCATTTTTGCAAAAAGTGTGGGAAGAGGAACCATGGAGAATGTCACAAAGGAACTGAGAGATCTTTTAAGTGGGGGAAGATAGGGCATAAATTAGCCAATTGCTTTAAAAAAATGGATAATGTGATGAATGGAGATAAGGTTCAATCTAATAAATTTATATATCGTAAATGTGGAGAAGTTAGACATTATCCAAGGGAATTGTCTATTGGAATGGGTGAGAAGCATGATGAGTATCATCAATCTTCAAGTAAAAGGGAACAATGAAAGTCCTATGATGAGATGGATCATGATGACTAAAGTACATGTAACTTCTTCGCAATAATTTTCTATGTCATGTTCTATTTTAGTTCCTGCTCTATGAGCATATATTTTATGTTTTCTAAGATAATCAAGTCACTTCCTAAGATGATTTTATATCATTAAGGAAAACATCTATGGTTATATACCACATGTTGATGTAGTGAAGTGGTTCTTCTTAAAAAAGGTGATTAGGGGATTGAAAAATGATTATTATTTTGTAAGACGCTAACTATTTTGGAAACTCTATTTGATCGTGGTAAATAGATTACTATGGAATTTTATTTGAAGAGTAAAGGTTGACTTATATTTTGAAGAATCGATGAATTTAAGGTGAACTTGAAGTAATATAGGTTACATATGGAAATGATTAACCTATCTTGGGGGAAATTTGATTAGGTTAGTTACTTTTATTATTAGATGATATGAGTGGTTGATGTTGTTTGGAGATGAATAATAAAGTCTATATTGGAAGAATATGTTATGAGGTCATTCATATAATTGGGTTTCAATATTAGTTTGGTTTATTTTAAGGAATTTTAAGGACAGTTATTTATGGAATGGTCTATGATGAACATTTGGTAGTACCATGGAACTTTGATGATTTAAAAGTAGTTTCTCTTCCTATGGAATTTGTTCTTTTTGAAGAGTTGTTTTATCTCACCCTTTCTGTTTTTCAGATAATGTATATAGATAGAAGAAATTAATAGATAATCTTTTTTGGATTACATGACTCTCAAGAAGATGATTCTTGTGTTTTGATGAGACCATGTGTTTTTGAATGCTCATCGTTTGGAGAAAAGATTAGTTTTGGAAGAAACTTATTAAAGGATTAAACTCTACTTGAATGTTGGTATATTTCTTTATGATTTTGTTCTATTTAGTAAATAAATTCCTCAAGATTATGAAAAGGAACATAAAACATAAATGTTGTTGGTTTACGTTTCCTACTAGGTAATCAAAGATTGTTTACACACATCATAAGTTTGTGATTTTCATGTAGTTAAATTTCTCCTAATCATGTTTTCTATCACTCTCCCTCAGAACATGACCCATTGTTTTCTCCTCCATGTCCATGTTTTCCTACATGGAATCCTATTGTGGGTTAACTCGAGTTCCCTTTGTACTTCCCTTTCTTTATTTTAATGTAATAGTTTTACTGACTCCTTTTTTGATGTGGGACTTTCAATGAAATTTCAAAACCTGATTTTAAAAATTGTGAGGATGCAATTTCTTAAGGGGGGAATATTTTAACGACCCAAAATTTTGAATAAATCTTCCTTCCTAATTTTGTGTGTTATTTTATTTTTTTTCTCAAAAAACTGTTTCATTTGATAACATGAGTATAATTAAAATGATACCTTTGGTTTTTGATTGTTATATGATCGTTGGTCAATATGACCACTGGAAACTAAACGTTTCGATTCCTATCTCTAAATACAAGTGATCTTGGTTAATTAATATAGAATTAATATTTGATGGCCTCATCCAATAGTCTAGGACCAATCGAAGCCCATCTAACAAAACTTGGGAAGGAGGTATCACCACTGGGCATTGCTCTGGACCAAACCCAAGCCAAAATTCATCGTGTAAAGATAGAACGGAATCTCCTTCGCGAGAAGTTCAAACTGATAGAAATTACTACTCATGCAATGTTGGCCAAGCCACCCCAAGATTATATCACCCTAGCACACCTTACTCTTGGGTCCTATACTGGTGTTATAAGGTGATATGTAACGAGACCATAACTTCATTGTGTAATCCTTTATTATAAATAAAATTGTGTTCTCTTCTAATGGTGAAGTTTGTGAATTTTCAAATGTTTTGATAAATATAGTACGCATATTTTTAATGAATTTTAGAAAAATAATATTTCAAAAATGTTTATGTAAACCATAAATAATTAAAAATGTGTAATGATTTTCAAAAAATGGTCTTCTACAATTATGTTCAGTATGAAATTTAAAATATAATAAGTTCAACTTAATTTTTGATAAATTGTAAATTATGAATATTTATTTTACACATAGGATTAGTAATGTGACCAAATGGATTTGTAATCTCACTTATAGAAAGTTTTAATATAATCTAGGCACCTTGATTAAGTAATGTGATTCAATAAAATGGGTAAACAACGGTTTCATAAATTATTAGTCAAGTATTAGTTTTTTCGGGTGAATAGTGTTTTTAATTAAAAATTTAATTAAAAATATTTAGAAAATTATTTTTATAAAATGGAATTTATTTTTGAACTCAGAGAATCGATATTATGTTATGGTAATTTTTGGGAATTTTCCTGAAAAAAAATGAATTTTCGGTGAATAGTGTATTTATTTAAAAATTAAATTAAAAATATTTAGAAAATTATTTTTATAAAATAGAGTATAGTTTTCTAATCAGAGCATCGATATTTGGTTAAGGTGAAATTTTGGGATTTATTTGAGAAAGATGAATTTTCAGTGAATAGTAAAAATGCAATTTTAGGGTTTTGGTATGTTTAATGACATCATAACTGTGTCATGATGATTTCATGATATATTTTAAGGGTTGGCCGACCAAAGGTGTAGCATTATTGTATTGGGGGCCCCATGTTTTCTAACTCCAAGGGAAATACCATGGCAGAGCCCATGGTTTTGAGAAAACCACTTGTGAGGTGTCCCTTGGCCATTAATGCCTTGTCCCCTCACATTCCCTATAAATACCCACCCTTTCCTCCTTTAGTTTCTACTCACAAATGTCCTCCAACGAGGCTCTAGTCTCATTACCACCCAAGGATTCCTCACAAGGTTCCCCCAAGCCCTCAAGGTCCCAACCTTTGAGTTTTAAGAGTTACGTTTTTAAGGTAAGGGATCATACCTCCCTCTTTCTTTTCATGTAATCTCTTTTATGTCATTTCTTTTATGATCCATGATCTTATGTTGTAGTATGATCTTTTATATTCCTATTACATTACTTTTAATGTTTATATGATGAGAGACCCCCTCTTTCTCTCATCAATTCATTTTAACAAAGTTTAATTGACGTCGTTAGGCTGCCGAATTTTTAAGGGATTCTTTCACCTGTATCTTTTTTTAAGTTATACATTCATGTCAAGTCTTTCAAGTTCCTTTTTATTTTTTTGGGGTATGATCTCTATTTCTATCATACTGATATTTTATGTTCATATGATGAGAGACCCTATTTTATCTCTTCAATTCAGTATTTTGATGTTTTAAGTGGCGTTGTTAGGCTGCCAATTTTTTAAGGGATTCTTTCACCATTCTCGTTTTCAAGATCTATTTTCATGTCAAGTCTTTCATGTTCCTTTTTCTTATGTTGGGGTATGATCTCTATATCTATCATACTAATATTTTATGTTCATATGATGAGAGACCCTATTTTACCTCATCAATTCATTTTTTCTTGATGTTTTAAGTGACGCCGTTAGGCTGCCGAATTTTCATAAGAGAAATCATATTTTTGTTTTCCATTCATATTCTTCATTTCATATGTTATATATTTCAAATTTCATTCGCATTTTCTTAAATACTTTATATTCTGTTCCCATACTGTTTTATGGATCATTTATGAGTGGGTGACCCATGTCCACTCTCTTTTCAATGTTTTCTAAAACCACGTAACATAGCTGTTATGCTGTAGAATTTACGTCTCAAAATGTCTCTCTCTTATTCTCAAATTAATTTATTTTATTAATTAAATATTCAACGATCCTTCTTCTAAAGTGGAATTCACATATATACCAAAATTTTCTATTTTAAATTCTGGGATTTACATACATGAGATCCACTTTCCCTTTCTGTGGGTTTAAAGTGATATAAAGATCATGTTTTTAAAGCAGTTTTTAAAACGTCATGATTATGAAATGAAAACAATTTATTTTATGCTATATGGGCTGTTTATGAAATGATTGATGATGATATATGTGGATCACAAGATAATAAAGACAAATTTAAGGGTGTGCTCTGATAGCGCTCCAATGCATTGGGTAAAGACTTAATCTCTAGAGGTGACCATTTGGACTCATACCTTAGTGAATAACCATGGTAATTTTTAATGACACCTTGGGGATGGACCTTGGAGAAACGGAAATGATTTTATATGTTAAATGTTGTAGCCACATCTTCATGTTATGAAACATGTTATCTTTATTATGATATGCCTCATGATTTCTTTCTCATACCTTAAAGTTCTTTTTCATGACATTATTGTTGTATCTCGAGTTCACAAGTTAAATGTTTCCCCTGTTTCTCTTACTGCGCCTTCTGCTCACCCTTTATTTTGATGTATGTCCCCAATTTATGAGATGCAGTAATGAACCTAGGATGAACATAAGGATAATCCATTAAATTATTTAAGAAGAATGTTTTATGTTTTCATGTTTTCAGTTCCTGGTTTCCAAGACACTAAACCTTAAAGATCCTCAGTTTTGTTAGATGTAATGAAAAGTTATCTTATAAAAAGGTGGGATGTTATACATAGTGTAGGTAATAAATTTTTAGTAGAGTAGACCAAGTAGGGTTAGGATCTGAGACCCTCTATAGTTCAATGTATGATCCTAGTTGCCTCTGTTTTATCTTCTGCACTTTTCAATATAGGGTCCTCCCATAACTTACTATATGTTTCTATTGCATATTTCTAGGGCTCTCTATATTATTTTCTACTAATATCATGACTCTATACACTTTGTTGGTGACAAGAAAGGCTAGTATACGCCAGTTCAAGGAATTCCCTCTTGAGTTTGGTGGGTGACACTTCATTTGGGACCTCTTTGTCCTAGAGATGATAGGCTATGATGTCATTCTAAGAATGGAATGGTTAGATCCCTTCAAGGTATTTTTTTATTGCAATCGTCGTAGGGTGAGTTTCACATCACTAGAGGGATGATCGTTTCTTCATAATGGAGAATATGATGTCCAGGTGAGAAGAGTGGGACGAGAGCATCATGGGTTGGGAGGAGGTATAGAGAAAATATCTAGTCTATATATAGATGACCAGGGGACATTACAGATAGACTTTCCACAAGTGGTGGATCTTTTTAGGGACGTCTATTGAGAGGACTATATAGGTTTTCCTCTAGATCGATAGGTGGACTTTTCAATTGAGTTGGGTCAAGGAGTGACATCGCGGGCCATTCCGCCTTATAAAATGGCTACACCTGAGTTATAGGAGCTCAAGAAGTAGTTAGAGGAGTTAGAAGAAAATGGTTTAATATGACTAAGTACTTCTCCTTTGGGTTCGTCTGTCCTATTTGTGAAGAAGGTGGACAATACCATCCAACATGGAGGGGATTATCGGATGTTGAACCAGTTGACGGTCAAGAACCAATATACATTACTGAGGATTTATGATCTCTTTGATTAGCTTCGAGAATCTAGGGTTTTCTCAAAGATTGACTTGAGGTCCGATTACAATCAGTTGCACGTTAGAACATCTGATATACATATTATAGCTTTCTAGAGAAGTTATGGTCTATACGAGTATGTGGTTATGTCATTTGGTCTCACGAATGTGCCTACAATATTCATGTAACTAATGAACTAAGTGTTCCATCCATACTTGGATTCCTTCGTGGTAGTCTGTTTGGATGATACCTTTGTGTACTATCACACTCAACACAACCATGATACCCATCTTGAGATCGTTTTGAGTACACTGAGAGATTATTAGTTATATGTTGAGCTCTAAAATGCCACTTTTGGATGGACCGGATTCACTTCTTGGGTCATGTTATCTCAGATACAGGAGTATCTATTGACCTAGATAACGTGAGTGGAGTAGTTTCCAAAGAGAATCCGAAAACGGCTTTGAGTTATAGAGTTTTCAAGGGTTGTCTGGATAATACCAACATTTAAAATGGGATATTTCACGCTTAGCATGACCAATGACTGGTCTGACTAATAAGAGTGAGAAGTATATGTGGTAAGATTCTTCTGTTTCATTTTTTAGGAGCTAAAAGATAGGTTGACTTCAGCACCGATACAAGTGTTTCCATAGCCGTACAAGAGCTATACTTTGTACTATGATGTGTCAGGTATCAGGATTGGAGCTATGCTTATGCAGGAGGAACAAGTCATTGCGTACCATTATCGGTAGTTGAGGCCACATGAGAGGAACTACCTGACGCATGATCTCGAGTGTTGTTCTTGCTTTACACTGTTGGATAGATTATATTCTGGGAGAGAATTTTGTGGTTTTCACTGACCACAAAAGTCTCAAGTATATCTTCACTCAGTATGACCTAAATATTAGATAGCGAAGGTGGGTAGAGTACTTTTAGTGTTTTGACATTGAGCATGCCGACACGCCTAGGAAAGGAAACACTGTGGCTGATGCACTAAGCAGGGTGACTTTGATATAGGTGATTCAGGAGGACAACAGTAAGTGGTAGCTTATGGATCTATTATCTGAGATGCTTTTGGAGGTTCACAATAGACAAGGGAAAATGTTTCTTTCTTCTGTAGTTATTACCTCTAATCTTCTTGACCGAGTGCGAATGAGGTAGCTATCAGATTCATAAGGCCGAGTACTATGAGAGAGTGTGTCAATAGAGGACCCTATTCATGGATGGACCATAGGCAATGATGAGATTTTAAGTTTTCATGGACTCATATGGTTGTCATCTGACATATGCGAGGAGTTAATGTGGGACTTCCATTCCTCAGTTTGGGCTATTTATCCTACTATCACCAAGATTTATCATGATCTACACTTTTATTATTTGTGGCCACATATGAAGAGTGATGTTTCTAGTCTTATCATGAGGTCTTCCACCTATCATTAGGTGAAGTAAGAGAATCAGTGGGTAGTAGGGCTTTCACAACAATTACCCTTTCCCGAGGGGAAGTGGAATAATGTCGTGATGGATTTCGTGACTGGTTTTCCAAGGTTTCCTCGAGGGAATGATGCAGTATGGTTTGTCAATTACAGACTTTCAAGGGTATCTCATTTCTTAACAATCAATTATAATTTCGGCATTGATGAGCTTGGAAGGTTTTACATCCGAGAGATTGTGTGTTTACATGGGGTTCCACAATCCATTATTTAAGTCAAGGATGCACGTTTTACTTATTGGGTATGGCAAGTCTTACAGAGGGATCTGGGTACAAAGGTATTTCTGAGTACATCATACCATCCCCAGTCCGATGTCATGTCTGAGTGTATGATTTAGGTTCTTGAAGACATGCTTCGAGCATGAATCCAAGATTTGGGAGTTTCTTAGAGAAACACATACCTCTTGAGTAGTTTTCCTTCAATAATAGTTTTCAAGAAACTATTCAGATGGCACCTTATGAGGCCTTGTACGGTATGTCATGCAGATCACCCATATATGGGCTAGAGGCAGGAGAGGTATCTATATTGGGACCACATATTTTCCAGCAGACCATAGAGCAGATAGTGTTGATTTATAAGAGGATGGATACTACACAGTCATGACAGATGTCTTATGCTAATCAACAGAGATGGCCTTAAGAGTTAAAGGTTGGAGATTATAGTTTTCTACGTGTCACACCATGGTTGGGACACAAGATGATCAGGAGGCAAGGTAAGCTTTCACCAAGATACGTCAAGCCATTTGAGGGGTTGGAGTGAGTCGGGCCAGTTTCTTATCAGTTGCAGTTACATTATAGGTACCATGATATGCATGATGTCTTCCATGTTTCTCAGCATCAAAGTTATTTCTCAGACCAGTCTCATGTTTTCCTAGCCAAGGAGGTTGAGTTAGAGGTGTATGACTCGTTCAAGGAGCATCCAATCTAAATTGTTGATCACAGTGTGAAGGTTCTCTATAGTCAATCTGTTCCTACGGTACGAGTATTTTAGTAGTACATGTGAGTATAGGATGAGATATGAGAGAGGGAGGTCGATGTACGATCTTAGTGGGCAAAGCATTTGAGGTTTCTTTTTCTATGCTTTATAGCTAGGGAAATTTAGGGATGAATCAATTTAATGGGGGAATTTTATAAGAACCCAGATCTTCTTTTCATGTATGAATCTTTCTTTGTGGTCATTTTTTAGGAATGAAGAGTTTCTGTAAATTTCAGGAGTACATGTCGTGTAATCGGTTGCTACGGGTGACCGGGTATAGGCCTGGTAATGGACGAGTACATTTCCATGTGTGGTGACCTGGATAATGCCTAAAGCGGAGGCCACAAAACGAAAGTACATTCTTTGTAATTCTAAAGAACATGTCATGTATTTTATTTTTATTTCATTAAATGGACCAGGGTCACGTCTGACTGAAAGAACACACTTCTTCTCTACCTATTTCATCTAAGAGTGTCTGTATCGCCATGGATCTTCTCTGAGTCCCCGACTCCTTGTCTATTCTTTGAAGAGAAGACCGTCAATTGTGTTTTAATTACATCATTGAGTTCACCTTTCTTCTTGAACATCATCTCTTGATTTCTCTCCTTTCATGAGATATCCCTGTTTGAGTGTTTTAGCATTTTTTTGTTGATCTATAGCGTTCAAGGGTGATTCATGGTCTGTTGTTCATGTGAATCGATCTCATTATGTCGAGGTAGGTGGTTTGTGCATTTTTGTAGTTAGTCTTTAATTATTTTTGGAAAAGTGTCCAATGCCCTTGTAAGGGGTATTGCATGTTTATTTTTTAATCCATTTTATTGCCCACTATTCCTTGTTTGATTGGATAGAGGTCAACTATTTGAGAATAGTGTTATCTTGCCAAGCTATGGATGTTTTCCCCATGTTTTGTTGTTATTGCCGATTTTTCTAGCTTTTCCTATTGGTATGCTTCTTCTTTTCACACCTAGTTATGTTAGGATGGAGTGATTATTTAATATGGTATGTTGTACCATGACTTGAAGCTAAATTATCCAAGTATTACTTTGAGGTTTACTTTTGTGGGTTATTATCATTTGTACATGATGGCTTTACACGGGGTTGTGGGAACCTGATGTAGTGATACCATATGGAAAATTGATGTTGATGGATTTCCCAGAGTGTCTGTTTTAATTATCCCATGGCAAGACCATAAGGGGGATTGACGTTTAGTGCTCCATCAAAATGTCTGTTGTTATATTACAAGAACACATGAGGAATTGATGTTTAGTTCTTCCTCAGTGTATCTATAGTTTACCGTTAAAAGACTATAGGTGGAATTGATGGTGAGTGCTTCCTCAGAGATTCTTTGATTAAACAGGACTATAGGCGGAATTGACGGTGATTGCGTCCTCATAGAGTCTTTGTTATATATTTTCTTTCATTTTGAACCAGAGGGGTTAGGTTGTGGGAACTACCCAGAGGGATGCTTGTATTTTTTTTGTTGATTAAATTCTTAAAAGTAAATTTTTGTAAATGAAATAGTAGGACTCTCTACTTTTGAGTACTTCCTTGTTTACTGCTTCTTTTTTCTTATTTCCAACCATATAGCTTCAAGGACTGATAGGAAAAGATTTTTGGGTGGTTTCCTACTGAGATTTGTCCCACACCCTATTAGGGTCATGCTTTTGGGCCCAAACAAATTTTATTGTTGCAGGTCTAGATAAGGCCAATTACCCTTCTACTTCAGGCACTTGACTGGTTTAGAGCTGGATAGTTTGGGACCAAGTTGAGGCTTGTGATGCTGAGGAGTTGTTTACTTTTCCTTATTTTTTACTTTGGTTTAGTACTGTATTCTAGCATTGTGATTTGTTTGGCTTCTTTTTTGGGCATTTGTATCATACATCATTTATATATGTGTGCTCCAGTTGTTTATCACTTATAATGTTTAATGATTTCATGTTTTACTACTTGTGAAATTTCTATCTTTTTTACTTCAATTGTGTTACTATGCCAATGAGAGCATAGTTTTACCACTATCACATCTAAGGCCCTCGCTTTTAATCAGTAGCATTTGGCGTTCGGGGAAATACACTTGAGGCCTTGTGACCAACCAGGTACGAGGAACCTCTTGGCGGCTCCTAGAACCGGGACATTACATAAATCCTATGAATAAGTTGTGAAATCATCTAAGAATAAAGAAGAAGTTATTGGATAATGTACTAGTTCATCAAAACTGACTAAAAAATGAAATGGAATATCTTTAATGAAAAAAGAATAAGATTGATGGGAAGAAAAACATTCAGTAAAGATATAAGAATATTCATAAGGATAAGTGAGATAAGATTGAATATATAGAATTATTTTTTTATTAATTCAAAAATATAGGATACATTAGATCAGATTTTCCAAATCTTAAAAGAAGTTTAAGAAGGATAAGAATTCATATTGGAATGATAAGATGTTTTATATTAAAACAAACATGATGGGTCAAAAATCATATAACACATGCAGTGATTAAAGAGGAGATTCTTATTAAGATAATTATTTTGATATTGATAGTTTTATAGGGAGAAATATTGGTTTATATATAAAAAATAACATAGGTGAATAACTGTCTCATTGATATGGTAACTACTAATGAATCTATTACAATCGTTACATTCAATTATAATTAAACTGATATCACTAATCAGAATAATTGTACATCTTTAGTGGAGTAATATTACTCATCATAGGAGGATAATACTATCAAAATTTTTCATTAATTGTCTACATTTTCAAATTTTCATGGTAAATGAATATTGTAATGTATCTAGAAAACATAAAGATACTCAAGGTAAACATGTTAATGAAAATTCAAGAATGACTATATTTTAAAAAATAAATATTATAAGCTTCCAAATAATGTTATAAAACATGTTTTGATAAATTTACCATTTCTAATGATTTGAGAAATATACTTAGGGAAAAATATTTTACATACTCATTTTTTTAATACTAGTTCTCATAATAATAATTCTGAAAAAAAACATTTACCTGAAATATGAAATATTTAGATTGAATAATCTTATGTCTGCGATTACCTATGGGATATTAATCTATGATTAATTATATAGAAAAAATATAACTCATAAATATATTTCTAGAATTTGTTTTAATAATAAAAAACATATTTTTAGTATTAATTACATTTTACCAATGTGTGACCCATTTTTCAGAAAATTTCAATGTGGGGGACACTTCATGAACAATTTTTATTTGAATAATGTTAAATATTTTTGTTTTAAAATAGAACATTTTTCAAAAAAAAATTCACATTTTCTAAATTTATTAATGTTGGAAAAATGTGGATACCCATAATTTTACATTTTTATATTATAGAACCCAATATGGTTTTGGTTCTGAATCACTAATCTTATTGTTTTTATGAAAATAAAGAGAGTACCAAAAACTAGAATATTTGTTTCATGGATTGTGTTTGATCCAAAAATATGACCTGAAAATAATATTTCTTTAAAAATATTATAATGATGAATAATGGAAATGTAACTTTCAATTATAATGATCAAAGAGAAATAATTACTATATGTAACATTATTCTTCTTGGTAATTCATTAATTTCGAATTATATATTTTTTGTACAACATATTAACAACCTTATAATCATAAGTCAATTAGGTGATGAGGGTTTCCATGTAAAATTCATGAATACGAAATATACTCTTCATATATCTAATTATGATTTTATTATTTCTACCAATTAGCATGATAATGTTAACAATAAAAACATATAAGACCACAGTAAAAAAATATATAACTTTCCATTGTTTAATGGAGAATAAATCATGGTTATGGAATATAAGATTTGGACACTGTAATCATAGAACACTAAAAATGTTTTATAGTAAAGGATTTCTTAAGGATATACTGGAACTTAACATCAATACTTCAGAATTATTTTATCCTTAAAATTTTTTTAATTACCAGAATTCATGTTTTATATCTATTACTTAAGTGTCATGTTCTGCATCTTTATAGATAGAGTTCATAGACATGGTTTGTCCTCCAAAAACCAGAATTATCTGTTGAAAATACTATGTATATGTTTTATTTGATGATAACATTAGATATACTGGGACTATTTTATATAAAATATATAAATCCATTAGTTGTTTTAAAACATTAGTTTATATAGTTAAAAATGTGAAAAATCTCTCCTTGATGACTATTCATTGTTCTCATGGTTTTCAATTTCAAATATATTATTTTGAATATTTTTTAGTACAGAAGGTGTTGTACTTAATTTTTACACACTTAGAACTCAACTTGAAAATTAGTTGGTCTAAACGAGAAATATAGTTCTTCAAGATATTACTACAAACTTGACAATTAAATTTATTGTTTTTAAAACATTTTGGGTTTATGTAGTTATTATTTCATGTTATAAAATAAATAGGATTTTAATTATAAATTTTATTAATAATAATCAGTATGTGTTGTGGACATGTATAACACTAAAACATTCATACATAAATGTTTTTGGATGGAATGTATTCATTCAGAATAATAAAGATAATATTAATAATTTTTTTCCCAAATTTAGAAGAAAGAATATTTTTAGGATACTCTATAACTTCAAATGCTTATAGATTTAAAAAAAATACAATTACTTTTGAGGAAATATTACATGTTATGTTTGATAAAACAGGTCCTTTTTTTTCAAACAACCTCAAAATACATATTCTGGTGTTTTTTAAAAACTATTTTTCAACCTATATTAAAGTGTTCATAACATGATGGAAAAATGATGAATATATTCATGAGGTTATACCTCATTAATATTTTTTTCTTATTGTTGTGTAACAAACATTTTAAAATTCAATAAGTTATTTGTTTAATAAAAAACATCATATTAATAATATAATTCCCGAAACAGATCTAACAATTTGAAATATATGTTATTTGGGGAATAAAATGGAATATATAGCATTCCTTTTACATTTTATCCTAAAAATCATGATAAGTCTTTATGTGATGTGGATTAGATAAAATCTATGAAATATAAACTTGTTGAGTATGAAAGGAACAATGTTTTTACTTTAGTTGAATGAAATAAATATACATCTTTGATTGGTGTAAAATGGGTCTTTCGTAAAAAATGTGATTAAAATGGTATAACTATGATAAATAAATATGGTCTTGTTGATAAGGGTTGTAATCAATAATAGGGAATAAAGTACGATGAAACGTTTTCTCTAGTACTAAGAATTGAATCTACTTGTGTACTTATTTCTAAAGTCTAACTACCACTGGATGATGAATCTTATCTTCCTTATCATATAATTTAAGAGAATATTTGGAGTTATATAAGGTAAAAGGTAGAATAAAAAATATTTACATATTATTATAATGGAATAATGGTTAGACATATTAAACCAAATGCATGTGTTGTAACATTATGGATACATAGTTATTTTATTCCAATAAAGGGAAAAAATACCCTCCATGTTTTATATATATTTTTCATAGATCTTATAATGAACATGAGACAAATCAACATGCTAATATTTATTTCTATTAGTATAATTTAATAATAATATTGTAATGATGTCTAAATATTTTAGGTTTCTTTATTTCATAAAAAATGTGTTAGTCAATCTCATGTATGTTTTCCTCACAAATATTAAATCTTATCCTATGTGGGAATAGATTTCACTGATTTTTTATGAGACCATGTTGAGGATGAATCATGTTCTTGATTATACGATAATGAGTTTTTTGATTGAATGGATATAAAGATGTCTAATTTTTGACCATTAAATAAAAAAAGAACATGTGATAGGAAAGATAAAATGTGAGTATTCCCCTAGGAAAAAAATAGAAAAAGATGAAATATGAATAATTCAAGTGGTTTATATTTCATTAAGCTTAGAAAAAACTAGGTGATCATTTCCCTAATCTTGATAATTATGGGTCCAAAACATAAAAAATACAAACTGCTAATGATTTAAGTGAATTTGAAAAGAAAAAGTTATAAAATTAAAGGCTAGCTACAACCAAATTGTTTAAATTTTAATAAAGGGAGTAGATTGAGGGCCAAAAGTTACACCTCTATTTCTTTCATGATTATTATTTATAAAACCAGTAAAAGGAACTGAATCAATTCCTTATACCAAACAAAATATCCCTAATTCTAGTGTGGAGTCTATTTAAACATCATCAGTTCCATTATTCATTACAAAATTTGGTGTTAGGGGGATGTAAAGTATATTACAGAAGAATCTTAATTTTATATTTCAATAAAAAAATACATCCTAGAACATGATTATGTGATAATCATGAATAAAAAATATAAATTAGAAAAAAAATATTAGGTATTGGTGTGTCGATAGCTCAATGTAAATTAGAGTAAGAAGATGATGAAGAATTATAAAAATAAGAATAATAATTAGAATATGAATAATAAGAATAAAAACAATAAACTAAAACATATGAAAATACAATGGAAAATAAAAGTAAACTATATTCATATATAAAATAAACTCCATTACATTCATAACTTGAAAAGAATCTTGGGAGACAAGTATCATAGGAAGTAGAATTGTCTTGAAAACAAGAAAAACATATTAGGATTATCACATGAATGTATTAGACAATGAAAGAATAGATGAAGATGTTGATAGAATTGATTTATTATAGAATGTAAATGATGAATATGTAAAAAGGATTTATGAATAGTCATCAATACAATATGTTTTGAAAACAACTTCAGATTCATCATACTCAACAACCATAGAGGGGCAAAATAATGTTGATTATATTTTACAAACATTAAAACTACTAGATGACTCAGTTTTGTATCTCTCAAATATTGACGCTATATTTATATAGATTCAGAGTATTATGAATGAAAATTCATAATCCTTTAAGGTGATTAATTATTCAGTGAAGAAACATGAAGCTGATATCTAAACCATATACTAAAATAATAAGTAACATATTAAAAGAATAAATCATATGGTCTGATGGATAGGTAAATTTGAAAATTATTTAATGGATCATGATTATCCTATAATAGATTTGAAGAATGTTTTTGTCAATATTGGTAATTATTTTTACAAATCATCATCTGATGTTTTTGTTAGAGTAATGCTTGTTGAATAGTTCAAATACATGAGAGACATCCAAGATGAGGATGTAATAGTTCTAATTGAAATGGTTGACAAGTAGTAAGTAGAATATAGTAGGCTAGATTCTTTTTTAGATGAGGTTTTTAGATTAATGTAAGATAATAATAATATTGATGAGGATGTTTAAAGGATTATGTAATAGGATTGGAAGAAAATATTCATGGTGGAGGGAATTTTGAAACTAGTGTCATTAGTTGCTGAATCCAAGAAGGACCATGGACATGTAAAGAAGAAGAATTAAATTTTCCTAAAAAATTATATGAAATAATGAACTTATTATCTGAACACTTGATGTCATGATTTTCTTAAAATGATTTTTTTAGAATGTGTTTTTTTCTAATTTTCATTGTTATGAATGTTTCGAAATATTACATAGATTAATGTTATAAATATTTTAATAGAGTAACACTTATTCAATAAAAAATTGTTTCATCTTTTATGTGTTTCAATAATTTTAGGATAATATATTTCATTCCTTTTATCATTTTGAAATAAAAAATGGAGATATGTTCAAGGGGAGATATTCAGAGAAGTTTTGGACAGAATTTTTGGGATGAATTTAATTTAATGGGAGTGATTTTTAATATGAAATGATGAGTCATAGAGGAGATTTTATCTAAAAGGGGAGACTTTCTAGACAATAGTTTTTTTAAGGGGAGAATCTGAAGTATCAATAATTTCTATCAGATCAACACTGACGATGAAAAATAATGTTTATCTCTTTGAGAGTGTAAATATGATAAAGTGACAAATTTGATAAAATTTATATCATTACTGTTATTAAATTCACAAAGGGTTCTAAGTATTTCAATGTTATTCGTTTTCATTATATGTGTTGTATTTATTTGCTTTCAAAAAATGGGGATATTATTGATTAAAAATTTATACTCTCTACTTTTTTTCATTGTTATGGAAATCAAAAACACTTTATTAAAAATTTATTTTACTGACATTAAATATCCAAAGTGATTTATTATTGTTTTAGAGAATAAATATTTTTATACCAAACAAATTAATTATTCTAAAATAAAAATATATGAACTTTTATTATTCAAACCATTCCATCAGACTGATAGTGTACTCAGTACATCAGAAAAACTACAATTCAGATGAGGGTAAATACTATTGTTATATCTATCTTACTGAAAAACATCAAAACCACCTGACTAAAATTAGTACATATCTATTGGAATAATATTTTATATTTTTATTAGATTGATAAGGAATACTACTATTTAGCAGACTGTCCAATGTTTAAAAGAAGTGTGATTAGAATTTTATCTATCAGATGAAATATTTAATAGCACTGTAATGGTTCTTTAAAAAATTACATATGAAAAATGTACTACAATTAATTTTTAACTGTAAATATAATGATCTTGATAATTATGATATTTCAATGTGAAATCTCTCTATGTCTTCTATAACCAACACGTAAATATGATTGTTAGTGGAATTCCTAGAAATATGAGGTCATTCGAAGAGCTAGGAGTTGATATATTCTCAATTGAATTAATCTATGTTTTTCGGTTTGTGGATATTCAATTATATAAGATTTGTAATTTCTTAGACATTTTATGTTATAAGGATTATATGTGATAATTTTAAATTACATTGAAAAAATATTTTTTATTTTTTGTTTATAATCATTTTTAGTGATTGAGGGATTATAGGGATAAGAAGAAGGATTAATATGATACATCAAATAGAGGGATTCTAGTTCTTGGAAGAGATAGAATATGTCAATCATTATATCAGACTCATCTAGAGTATTAGAGGATATATCCACACAAATCATCATATCACGAAATTTCCTAGTTATAAAATACTATCCATTATAGTATGTATGGAGACTATTGATTTCTTATGCGAGGATATCTTACTTATTTTTTAAAGGTAAAAAGGTAAATACATTTATAAATATTTTAATCTATTCTTACTCTTATAATAATTGTTAATTATTTTTAATATAAGTATTACTTTTTATTATGCATATGCATTAGAAATTTATTTGATATAAATACTTCTCATAATATTTTTATTAGAATAACTATGAGCAAAATTAAGCTTTGATATAACAGATTATATCTGGATCCAATTTGAACACTATATTTAATGGGAAAAATATAAATCATATATTTTTCACATAATATTAGTTATGTCTATTTTTCGATTAAAATTTTAAACTATGATTTACCCCCATCTTTTATGTAATGACCCAGAACACTCTGGTCCCTTTATTTATGAAAATAAAATGTTTGGGGTGTTCTCGAGGGTAATCAAAGACGTATTCTGAAAATTTTACACAAAAAATATAGTTTATTTGTTGGCGAGTCATTTTTGAACAGTCGGTTTCATGGAGTAATTTTTTTAATTTCTATGTCGGTAAGTAATTATAGAACTATCGGTGTCGGAAAATCATTTTTGAACAATCAGTGTCGTCAAATCATATTTGAATAGTCAGTGTCAGTGATTAATTTTGAACTGTCTATATCGATTAGTCATTTTTAAATTTTTGTTTCAATGAGTCATTTTTGAACTGTTGGTTTTGATGAGTCATTTTGGAAAGGATGGGGTCAGTGAGTCATTTTTGAATTTTCGGTGTTCGCGAGACTTTTTTTAAATTCTCGCAGAAGGTGAGTCATGGAATCACTGTCATTGACTCTAGACATCGGTGTTGGTGAGTTTGTGCATCTACATTGGTGAATCAGGATGTCTATGTTGATGAGTCATGGCATCAGGGCCATTGAGTCAGGGTGTGTCGGTGGTTCAATGTTGGTGACCTAGCGTCTAGGACACACCCATCGATTACTCATTCCAATTTTTCCCTGTTTTTACATTTTCACCCCTCTAATATTATAGTTTACATAAGTTATGAATAAATACATTTTTAGGAATTTATAAAGGAATTTCAAAGGATATTAATAAAATATTTTATATCCTAATGCTCCATGGACTTTCAAATAGTCGAATTGCATAATCATGACCATGATCCCTCATTAATGACTTTTGAGACCATTTCTCATTCCATTTTTAAAGGATATGGATTTCTTTTTATATAGATGAGTTCCTCTCCTTTCTTTTCTCTTGGTTTTCCTAGAGCCTTCCTCTCTAGACGAATCATGCACCTCTTCTAGAGAGCTCTCCTATCTAGTTTTTCTTGGACTTTCCTACTCCTTGTGCAATTCCCTTTTAAACACAAGGAAGGGTTTTTGGCACCTATTGTTCCTTGTGGAGATTTCCTTCATCTCTCTTTAATTGTGTATTATATGGTGTTGGGTGTAGTAATGGTTCTTGAGGATTGATAAATCAATTTATTTAACAATTAATGCATAAATGGGGGAATATGATGATCAATAGATAATCATACTGTTAAGATAATAGGTAGGGAACTAAAGACGGTTTGATTTTGATAGTTTGTTTTTATTATTATACTTGTTGGTTGGTCTGAATTATTGGTTTATAAGGCATTTTGAAAATAATGGAAATTTTTGTTCCTTGTATTCAAACTGGTGAATCTCATTTTTTTGATACTCTATTGAATTTTCATAACATTAAAACCTTCTTAATCATTTACAATTAGTTAAATAAATAGATGCCCCAAGATCAGACATATTCTATGGTCATCCCTATTTCTTAAAGTGATATTATTTATCCAATTTAGGTTAAATCTGGATATGTTTGGCTTAATGGTGTAGATGTGTGGTTTGTCTTATTTGGTTTGATCCTCGTGTGGGGTGTGTGATGCTACTAGGGGTGGAAAAGATGGGTTGGTCCAGTGAATGGGGATGGGTATGTGTGTGCATCGGGGCTATGTTTTAGTGGTGGTTGATATGTGATTTGTTTATGGAGTGGCACATGTGGTGTGTTGGAATATCAATTTGATAGATTAACTGATTGTAGAATGGATGAATTTTTTTAGTGGGACTACATCTGGGAAGATTTTGGGAAGCAGGGCTGCATGACTAGGATGTCATGATTTCATGTTATTGGTTGTGTTGGTTGTGGTGTTGGTGTGTAGAGGGACTACATGAAAGTTTTTTTCTATTTTTTTATGAATTTGGGTTAAAATGGAAAAGAATAACCTTGTTCCCTCTTCCCTTTTTTATTGTTGGAAGTATCTATATTTTCAAAATTCACTTGATACTGGTTTTTCAAGGTTCTTGGAATGGGTGTACTAATAGAATTTGCATGAAAACACTTTAGTCAATCTGGCTCATTGCCTTCTGAGAATGGTTGCTGGTATTGTAGTTTTTAGATTCCTGGGTAGGCGTGGAATAAAATAAATAAATGAATAAATTGATAAATTCATAATGATAGTTGGTTAAATGAATTGTTTGTGGGTATACCTTGACTTTCGGAAGTAACTATCATTCGTGGTGATAAATGCATTTAGGGTTAGTAGTATGGTCTATTTTTATGTGTGGGGTGGTTCTATGTTTGGAATCCCGTATGGTGAGATGAGTGTTTATTCTTATATGTATAAACTGGTAGATCCTATTGATTTCCAATATACACCCCACCCTTTTTGAGCACTACGTGTTGAACTACCCCATTCATGGGGGTGTCTTTCCAAACATCCATGTGGGAGGATAGATGGATGGTTATTGAATTTATTCCTCAAATCCCATTTTTAGGTTCCTACCACTTATGTGAATCTGGGATGGATATAATTTCTTGTGGTTTTCTATAGCCCAAGATGTGTCAAGCTTGTTTGGTTGTTGATGAGGTGCCCAGGTGTCTACAGGCTAGGTTTGTTTCGCCAGTGTCCTCGAGATGAGGCCCATGTGATTTCGGGTGAGAGGTGTGGTTTTTGCGACCCAGATGTCTATAGAAAGGATATGTGTGGTTTGTGGACTTGGTTTGTGTATGTAGAGGTGGTTGTGATACTGCATTTGGAGAAATTTGGTAGCATAAAGTCGTTATCCATTAGAAATAGGAAGTAAACTAGTGAGAGAAGTGGTTTAGGGTACCAAAATCATCAATGATCGTATATTATTACCTTAGTTTTCATGTGTTATTTGGGGATTGTTCCTTTGTAAGGGTGGCCTTATTATCTTTTCTTATTAGGTTTTGTTGGTTTCTAATGTTTTCATAGAGAATTAGTATGCTTCTCCTACATATGTGTGAGTGTCCTTGGTTTCCCAACTGAGTATACATGTATGAAAACCCTACATTATAAAACTTTTTTTGGGTTTTGTAGGAGGATCTTAAGGAATATTATGGGATTTACTAGCTCAAGAATTAAAATTTTTTGCTCTGCTACTACTTAGTCATTCAATTTTGGTACTTTTCCTCGGAGTTTTGGTTTTACTTTTTAGTAGTTTATGTTTAAATCGTGCATGGGATGGATTTTGAATTTATTTATATAAATGTTTTGTGTTGTTTGGGATTTTTACCATCATATATCCTGAACATGTTTTCATTAAAAACATTAATTCCATCTATTTTGTGTGAGATTAAATTCCCTTGTTGTATGTGGATCATGACATAATTTTGTTAGAGGTGATGATTGATAGATGTGATAGAGTTCAGAGCTAGGAAGGGTAAGGATTTCATGGGATGGAAGGGAAATCATGTTTGGATATATTATTTCTTGAAATAGGCAAGGGAATATCAGTTAAGGAATAGGATTTTAAGGCCCCCCATGATCCAATTCACGGACATTGTGCCTACAAAATGACCATGTGAGACTACACTGATTGTAGGGTAGAGACACTTGGGAAGGTACATGCATCATAATGACTTTTGTTCTTGTGTGTCTTGGGTGTTTTGGTAATTTAAAATAAATGATTAGTAAAAATGAATTTAAAAGGAAATTTCAATACTACCCAGTATTCGGAGTTCCTTGTTTACACTTTTTAGCTATAGCACCTGGACATCGCCCATTTGTGGTACGAGAAGTTGAGAGCTAGTAGGATTACTTTTTTGATCAGTAGGGGTTGATCGAGAGAGATAAGATGACTCTGGGTAGAAGACCCTTCGTTCTTTCCATTTTAAGGCTTGGGGAAGTACTACGGTATCATTTCAGACGTAGAGACAGAGGGATGGAAATCAACATTATCTAGATATGTTCTATGAGGTATTACTAGGTTCTACTAGAGATAATCCAAATTCGAGGGGAGGCATGTTAGTGGTGGATTCTTTACATCGGGTATAAGAAGGAGACTGATGTCTAATGGGATAACATTGAGAAGGAGTTCCAAGAGGATTTTCTTTCTTCAATGATGAAGGTTTATAAGAGGTAGGAGCTTCTCTCCATCCAGCAGGGGAGTCTGTCGATGAAGGAACTGGGGATCAAGTTCAAGGATCTCATACCATTTTCTATGGATCACTTCCCAAAGGAGGAGTCTCGGGTGACGTTCTTGGAGGAGGCGCTCTGACATTTCCTTTAGTGTGGAATTTCTCCCTATCACCCTACTAACATACATTGATGTTTATAAGAATGATGTGGTAGTAGAAATAATTAACTCAATAGAAGGTGTATTGTGAGTGGGGTGACATTTGTGTTATTTAAAGGGGAAGGCAGTGAACAGTAGGTCTTTGGGGTCAGGACCATCAAGGTTTCAGCCAGCGAGATGTAGGCCTCATCAATTATAGATCGAATATCCTATTCCTACCACATTCCCCATGGGCCCAGAGCTGAGGTCCTTTATCTATGGAGGATGTGTAAATATTTGGATCCATTTCCCATTTCATGCTTAATACGGAGAAGGTGGAAAAGTTCATCACCCACCGCATCAACTATTGTCAGACAAGAATTTTTAGTATCATGGATAGTAGGATACCATTCCACCAAGGGAAGATGTTGTAGGAGGTGGTTCGACTCAGTGTGCCCCTCAGGGGCCAAAACCATGGTGCGGTTTGGGAGGTGGTAGATACCAGAGAAGTAGAGGTTCTATGTGTGGGTATTTTCACACCGTAGAGGAAATAATTCATTTATGGTCGATGGTTGTTCAACGTATGATCGGTTGGTTTAGCACTATTTCTTGGAATTTTTTTAATTTAGGATCCCTGCACTCTATTTTACCCCAGTCTAGACAATGATCTGGGTCTATACATATAGGGACTTCCCATTCCCCTATTTTTGAGCATGCCAATTGGATGTCAAACCTGTTTGTTTGGTGTTTATGGGGGATGTAGACTGAAATTGGAGCCACATTATTCTAATATAGATCTTATTCTACTATAGAAGTTTCCATATGAGGTTATCAGAGGAAGAAACTTATTATTTTCTAGGCACACTTTTATCGAATACATCTATATAATAGTTTTTTAGGCCTATATGAAAAACGTGTAGTTTTTTTGTTGAGTGGAGCGGTAGATGGGATGTCGGTGTGTGGAGACTCTCCTCTCCTTGTAGGCCAAGCAGTTAGTGAGATCATCTGAAATAGAGATGGTAGAGTTTCTAGGGGTTTCAAAGAGTTCTTGGATGTAGTCTCAGAGGATTTTTTGAATATTCCCCCCTTGACATGATTTCAATTTCAACAAATACATACAACCTTATGCCCATACATTTTTTATGGATCCCTACTGGATAATGACTTATGATTTGTGGGATCAGTGTATTCATATCAATGTTCTAATGAGGAAAGAAATTTATCTGAACCAGTGTGTCCCCATGGGGTTCTCTAGTTTTGTTTTCAAAGAAGGCATATGGTGTTCTAAGGTTATACATAGACTACCAAATATTTAATCAGGTAACGATCAAGAACAGTTGCCCATTATGTGGATAGATGTTCTTTTAGAACTATTAAGGGGAGAAAGTTGGTTCTCTAAGATCAATATGTGGTCTGGATATCCCAGGTTGAAGGTAAAGGAGGGTGAAATCCCAAATATTGCTTTCTGGTGAAGGTATGCGCACTTCTATTTTTTGGTCATGTTGTTTGGTGTTACGAATGTACCAGCCATGTTAATGGGGATCAAGAACTATATTTTCTGTGAATTCATGGAAAAAACTATCATCTTGTATTTAAATGAAATCCCAATCTACTCAAGGACAGAGGAGGACGACATCGAGCATCTCAGTATTGTCTTGAAGGTCCAACAACACCACCAACTCTCTGGGAAGTTGTCTATATGCATGTTCTGAATGTGAGAGGTGAACTTCCTTGGACATGTGGTGTCTTAATAGGGGATAAAAGTGTAACTTTCAAACATTTAATCAGTTGTTTCTTGCTAAAAACACTAGGAAGCGGCATAGGTTTTCAGTTTTCTTAGTCTTGTAGGATACGACTTGAGATTCATACCTGATTTCTCTCAGGTAGTAGCACTAGGGATTGTAATGACCAGAAAAGGCCAGGACTTTGTGTGGAGTGATTAGTGTGGACCATCATTCACCTAACTAAGGGGAATTTTGGTCTGGACCCCAGTTCTTAGGTTTCCTGAGGAAGGGGTGATGTTCGAGGTGTTATACAATACTTCCAATTTGGGCATGATTTGTGTGTTGATGCATCATCGAGGGGTGATCTCTTATGGGTCTTGGCAATTACATCCCCACAGACATAACTATGCCATCCATGATCTGGAGCTTGTATTGGTTGTTTTTGGGCTGAATATGTGGTAAAATTACCTCATCAGGGAGTGTGTTGTGGTCTTCATTGATCACAAGTGCTTTAGATACATATTTTCCTAGAGGAGTGTGATTTTTCTGGTGTAGTGGTGGAGGAAGTTTCTACAAGAATATGACTTTTAGACCTCTTAGAATGAAGATATTGGAAATGTTTGGGATTATTCCTTGAGTAAGAAGTTAGAGAGAAAACTGGTTCGATAATATGAGGAAACTTGGAAGGAAATGGATGAGTTGGAAACTTTTTTTCTTGGATTCTAGGGTGGATAGTGGTAGAAGTTATATATTTTAGATAACAGTGCAATCAAACTTTATGTGGTGGGTGGAGCAGTCTCACCAGGGAGGCTTAGATACTAATGTGATGCAAGATCACATTATCTAGGGTGATGCACCAGAAGGATGGCAAGAGGATGGAAAAAATTTGATACTCTTCCTTGTGGAGCTGTTTTTCCTAGTGGCCATGCATGAGAGAGTTCTCTATGAGATCTATATATCATCCCTAATGGTACACCATGGAGTTTCTAAGATGTACAATGGCACGAGAGAATAGTTTTGGTTGCCTAAGGTGATGTGGATATGGGTGGAGTTTGTGGAAAAGTTCCTAGTGTGTCAGCAAGTGCGGGTTGATCACCATGTTCTGGGTGGTCTATTATAGCCCTCAGATGTCACCAAGTGGAAGTTGGATGACATCTAGATGGATTTTATCAGAAGAATACCCAATGACCAGGGAGGCTTTGATGATATCTGGGTAGTGGTCTACCAACTAACGAAATTGGATCACTTCCTGGTGATCAAGGAGTCCAGCACAATGGATTCCTTGGCAAGGAGGTATATCGATGAGGTGGGGCTATAACACGGGGTTCCAAATCCATCATCTTTGATCGGGATGCACGTTTTACCTCATGAATCTGTATGTGACTACATAATAATTTGGGAATCCGAGTTATGTCTTAGCACAAATTTACACCCTTAGATAGATGGGACAACATATCGTATCATCTGGACTTTGGAGGATATTATTTGAGCATGTTTATAGACATCAAAGGATTGTGGGTGTAATGATTGCCTCTGGTAGAGTTTACTTACAATAATATCTATAACTCTACCATTAGTATGGAACCATTCGAGGTTCTGTATGGAAGACCCTGTTGTTCAAAAAAAAATTGGATAAAAGATGGATAATCAGGTGTCCTTGTACCAGACATGGTGAAAAGCAAGACAAATAAGGTTTATCTCTTGTGTGAGAGGATGGAGGTAGCTCAAGATCAAAATAACTTGTATATCGATCATTGGAGGAGTCCCTTGGAGTTCATGGTTAGGGACCATGTGTTCTTGATGGTTTCCCCTTGATGTGGGCTATGGAGGGTTCGTATGAGAAGAAAGCTTTCTCCCAGGTTCTTCGGGCCTTTCAAAGTGTTGTGATGTGTTGGTTCGGTGGAATATCAAATGGCCTTTCCATTTTTTGGATGTAGACGGTCTACAATGTATTTTGTGTCTCTCATATTTTTCAATATCTACATGATGACACCCATGTCATTTACTGAGGAGAGTTGGATATCGAGGACAAAATGGCATTCATTGAGTGGATGGTGGAGATATAGGAGCATTAGGAGAAGGATCTCCATTGACAGACCATTCCCTTGGTTTGTGTGTTGTGGAGGCATGATTCCCTTTAGGAGAGTAATTCAAAGATGGATGAACATATGAGTGCCTAGTACGTGGAGCTATTCTGAGTTTTTATATTGTTTTCTATAATATGATTTTCTTATGTTGTAATTTTTGACTATTTTGTTATGAAATGAGTTGATTTATTTTATCTCATGTGTTAGAAGTCCCGAAATACAGGGAGTAGAGGACCTAATTCCTAATTAATACACCTCAATGTCGATGCGATTAAACTTATACGGGAATGTTAGTATCACACAAATCATATAATATCTTTTAATGGAGGAAGGAGATCCTTAATCCATATATTGGGATTGTGTGATCTTTGTGGTTCACATGGTTGTTTGGGGAGGTAGATTTCAGGGAGGTTTTCAATCCATTTTTGGAACAACACATGGTGATTTATCATTGAGAGGTATCTTACATGGTGGTTGTTCGGACCCCTCTTTCTTTTGGGATTGGTTTTAATCTCTCGAGGATGAGAATGGTTTGGGAGGTATCTGATATAATGACATGACCCAATTTGGTACATTCCATTGTGAAAATCTAATATTTGTGGTGTTAATGGGGGCTATGAGTGACACATTTTGAGAATTTTTCTCAAAAAGTTATGTTTTTCTATCGGTGAGTCATTTTTTAACTGTCGAAGTCAGAGATTCATTTTTGAATTTTCAGTGTTGGTGAGTCATTTTTTAATTATCGATGTTTGTGAAGCATTTTTAAACTGCCAGATTTCATAAATCATTATTGAACAATCTGTTTTAGTGATCCATTTTGAAATGTCAGTGTTGATGAGTCATTATTAAACTATTGGTGTCAGATAGACATTTTTGAACTGTCAGTGTCAACTAGTGATTTTCAAAGTGGCAGTGTCAGTGAGTTTTTTTGAACTATCGGTGTTGGTGAGCTAAGGTGTCGGTGTCAGTGACTAAGGACGTTGGTGCCGATGAGTCTAGGATTCAGTTTCAATAACATAGGGTGTTAGTGTTGGTGAGATAGGTCATTGGTGTCGGTGATTCAAGATGAAATATTGACTCAGCATCAGTGGCTCAGTGTCGGTGGCTTAGCGTTACTGATTCCCCCATCAGTGATTCATTCCATTTGCCTAGTTTTTTTAGTTTCTACCCTCTTACATATTATTTGACATAAATCATGATTAAAGACATATTTTAGTGTTTATTAATTAATTTCAAAGGATATTAATTACATATTTAATATCCTTATTCTTTGAGGAATTTGAAATAGTTGAACCATGTAATCTTGATCATGATGCAATAATAATAACTTTTGAATCTGATTCTGATTCCATTGTTATTGGATTTGGATTTAATTTTTTAAAACCAAGGACTGCTCTACTCTTTTCTCCTAGTGTGCCTTGAGCCCTCTCTTCTAGATGAGTCGTGCGCCTGTACTAGAGCCCTCTTCTTTCCATTTATTCTTGTAATTTTCTACTATTTGTTTGATTCCCTATTCAATTCAAGGAAGAGTTTTGGTCACATGTTTTTTCAAGTAAGGATTTTCATCATCACTCTTTAATTATGTATCATACGAGGTGGGTGTTATAATGTTTATTTAGGAAAGATGAATAATTTTCATTAAAAAATAATAAACAGGGGGCTTGGAAGATGATGATCAAATGATAAATTAATTATTATGAAAATGTTTAGGGAACAGAAGATGTTTTTTTTTAATTTTTATCTGTGTTTTCCTATTATGAATTGTTGGGCTATAAGTACTTCAAAAATTTGGTTGTTGGTGTACTTGTTTGTGCACTGGTGAACGTCTTTATTATTTTTTAATACTCTGTTGATTGTCTATAATGTGGTAACCTACTTAATCGTGTAAAAATTCTTAAATAAATGGATGAACCTTGATTATACCTATAATGTGATCATCCATATTATTCATTTTGAAATTAATGAACATATGTTGGATACATCAGAAAATGCTTGTCTTGATGGTGTGGGTGTGTGTTGTTTTTTATTGTGTCCAAGACTTGTGTTGTTTGTGTAGTGCTACCAGGGGTGGACAGAGGGGTTGGTTCTGTGAATGGGGAAGGGTGTATGTGTGCAATGTGGATGTGGTCTAGTGGTGGTTGATGTGGGATTTGTGTATGTGGTGGAACAAGTGGTCTGTTGGTATATCATTTTTCGAGATTGAATGATTTTGGAATAGATGAAATTGTTATGTAGTGGGACTACATCTCGGTAGCGTTTGGGAATCATGGATTCAGGACTGGGCTATCATGATTTCATGTTTATCAGTGTATTGAGTGTGGTGTTCATTTGCAGAAGGATTGTAAGCTGATTGTTTTCTAATTGGTTTTATAAATAGTTGTTAAATTGGAAATACTGCAACATGGTACCTCTTCCCATATTTAATGTTGGTAGTGACTAGAGTTTCACCATACTCTGAAGACCAGTGTATTATTGTTCCATTAATGGGTGTAATAATTGAATAATCATGAACCCATTTTAGTTAATCACGCTCTTCATTTACAGAGAGAGGTTTCTAGTATTGTGGTTATTAGTTTCCCAGGTAGGCTTGGAAAAAAATAAATAAATGAATAAATTGATAAATACCAAATGAAAAATGGTTAAATAAATTATATGGGGATATACTTTGGCTAATAGATGTAACCATTATTTGTGCTGATACGTGCATTTTGGGTTAAGAGTAAGGTATTTTTTTATGTGTTGGATGTTTGTATGTTTGGAATTTCGTATGGTGGGCTGAGTGTTTGTTACCAATATGAATAAACATGTAGTTCCTTTTGATTTTAAATATTCACCCCACCCTTTTTGGGTACTACATGTCGAACTCCTTCATTTCTTGGGGGACAGTGTCCTTCCCAACATCCTGGTGGGAGGATGGATGCCCTGTTATAAACATTCTTCCTCGCACCCCCTTTCCTAGTTCTTACCGCTCGATTGTATCCAGGAAGGCTATAATGGATCGAGGGTTACTATAGACCAATATCATTAGAAAAAGATGTGATGTGGATGAGGGGCTCAGGTTTTCGCAGAATTGGTTTTTGTTCTGGCATACTCGGGATATGGCCAAGGTGTTTTCATGTGAGTGGTGTGGTTGTTGTAACCATGGTGTATGTGGGTGGGATTTTCATGGATTCTTGATCAAGAGTGTGTGGGACATTGTAGATGTGGGGCTATATTTTGGAAAGTGTGATAGTGTCATGATGTTATCAATTAGGATTGAGAAATTAGCTAGTGGAGATAAGTGGGGTGGGGTACCCAAATCCTTGATGTTATTATATTATTACCTAACTTGTCTTGCATTATTTGGGGAGTGTGCCTTGGTGAGGTTGTGCTGATTAGATTTCCTTGTTATGTGCTATTACATTATGCTATTTTCACAGGGGCATTAGTATGATTCTCCCACTTGTACACGGGTGACCTATGATTCCCTACTGAGTATACTTGTATGTCCATCCTACATTATAAAACTGCCTTTAGGTTTCAAGGTGGACCTTGAGGACTATTCTAGACTTTACAACCTTGGGTGTTAGGATAGTTTCTATATTGCTGATTAGTCTATCCATTTTGGTACATTTATTTGAGTTTTGGTTGTTGTTTTGTAGCAGTTTAAATTTAAATCATTCAAGGGATGGATTTTGGTGTTCTTTATATATTTTTTTTGTTGTTTTGGATTTTTACCATCTTATCTTTTGACACTATTTTCATTAAAAGGGGTAATTCTTTCCAATTTGAGTGAGATTTTGTACCCTTGGTGCTAGTTTCCACTCCGTGGCCTATTAAAGGTCGGACTCGATGGTCATTATCTCTCCTTCCTCTTGAATAAGGAAGGGTGTGGCACCTTTCTGTCCCAACCCATATCTTGAAGATGGTGGGTTGTGACACTGTAGCGATTGTATACTCTTTAGATCTAACAATACCTAGGCTAGAAATTCATTCATCATCGATGAATCTAGTTGAAATTCATATCATACATAAATTATAATAAATATTATAATGTAGAACACATCTAACTATATCGAAAAATGCTTTATGAACTACGAAACATATTCATTGAAACATTGGTTGCTAGTGAGGATGATCCAATTATCATGCATCATTCAAAATTTATTGTAATAAGAGCCCCCTTGATCCTTATGAATTTTATGTAGTTATCTTAATCCCGCGAGGGAGGAGGATGTTTTCATTTATTTTTTTCAAGGGATTTCATGATATATTTATTTTTAGTATTGATCTAATAATATAAAGAGAATATTTTTTGTGAATGTAAAATAATTAACCCACGATATCATATAAAATATATTATATATATAGGATGACAGAATTAGATATCTTATACAAACCATTAAATAATATATGTATTTTAATTAATCCATCTTCCTAATAATGATAATATTTATATTATTAATATTATTTCCATGGAATTTCTTCACTCATAGATAATATAAATATCATTTCAAAGATAAATTATTATATATTTATTTAAATTTTATTGATTAAAAAAATCACATCCTTCCATAATTTTATCATCATCCATCAATCCTTATCAATATGTATTATACCTTGAATAAAAAATATAAATTTTAATAAATAAATATATTATAATATATTTATTTTAATAATTATATAAATATTTTATTCACTAAATGAAAAATTAATAAATTTTTAATATTAAACTAACATATATTAGAAAATAAAATAATTGGTTATTGAATTTATGTTATCTATGTAATATGAATAATTCTTATTCCATCGTATTAAAAATAATTCTTGTTTATTAATTTATTTGATATGAAATTTATCTTGGGATACTCACACACTATTGTATAACCCTCTAGGATTCATTATCAGTTTCATAAAAAAGATTTCCTAATGTCTTCGATTAATATCAGGAAACATTTCAAGAAACCCATTTTGAATGTTATATATATTACAGTGTCAAAAACCTTATTATATAACTATTCTATAATATAATCTCATTATTTTAGTTGTGAGTGGGTTCCCTGGACCAAACTCATATATTTATTTTTATTACTCATATATGTATACATTTTGATATATACATGTGTTTATCTTACCATAAAAATGTCGATACTATTTTATAAACTAAATTTTTATGGTATCTCTTGATGATTCATTGTTATATCAAAATGGAAATAGTAGTTTGTATGATATAATATGAATATGTAGGTATCATGTAAATAATCATAAAATTATTTCATGTGATCTAGATAAATCATGGTGAAAAGAAACATATGATGTTTTGTTATCATGTCAAAGGGGGTTATAAGAAATGATAATTCTCATCATGAAAATCCCACTTGGTGAAATTAATTTGATTAAATATTAAGAACTAGCCAGTTAAAAGGAACACCACATGTTATATATGTCATTAGGAGTTCCATTTCGTGAACATGTTTAATGTTCTCTTTTCTTGATATTATTATTAGTGTATATTATTTGATTACATATTTTGTTACAAGATAAAAATAATTAAATTTATTCCATTGTGACTAAGAATTAATTGGTTACATAATTGATGATATTGAATGTACTGAATAATAAATATAGTATTTCTCTCTTCAAAAAAAGGGATTTCTCATACCATATTGATCATGATAGTAGTACCATTACTAAAGTGATGTCCATGGTAGAAGAAGGTAAATATATCTAAAAAGAAAAATTATTAATAATGAAATAATGGATGATGACACAATATGTGAATACTATATTATTAGATATAATATAAAAAAATAGTTTTTATTGCACAGAATGTGTTTATATGAAATTTTCTTCATTTAAATGGCTATTCATTATCTTTGTACGGGTTGTGATGCATTTTTCGTCTCTTATTATAGTCTATAAATACATTTCACTACTATTGAGATAATTTAATAGAGGGTGGCACAAATATCCTATTAGAAATCATGGTCTATTCAAATGAATTGATGTATTGGATATTGTGGGACCCAATCTATATTCTGAGGTATATCCAGGATTAATGGATCACCGATTATAAATAATTTTAGGATTATTCATGTATATAATAATTAAATTCCAATTTATTTAATTTTTGTAATTATTAGTATATAAGTTAATACATGAGATTGTAACATAAAGACCAAAATTTATGTTAATATTGAATGATCCTTCAATATTTACATAAATAATAATCCTGGTAAATGATTCACTTTTATCATGTAATATATTTTATTATATTACATTTTTGTGATAAAAATATAAATAGTTTTTATGACATAGTTCATTGGTAAAAATGCTTCATATAATGATTTTTAGTGGGAATTACATATACATGCGTTAGTGAGCCCTTTTGAGTGTTTAAAATCAACTATATAAGTTATAGGGACCTCTTTACTGATGTGTTCATTATCTACTAAAATTTAATAGCATGTCTCTCTACTATCCTACATCCTGGAGGGTGAAGCACACATTCTAAGAAATTTAACCACGATGCACTAATGTATGTGAGGAATAACATAGTGGTGATCGTCGAGATGTTAATGGCTTAATTGTATTTTCACAATAGAACAAAGATAACAATGATTTTCATTATTATAAACATTAGAAGAATGTATCGATGATCTAGATAGTTCCAAGCATGGTTATTTAAGTGAGTGGTCTCAAGTGATGAGCGACTTTTGAACATGACATCACATCAAACAATGTAATTTTTTACAGTTATTTTTTCTTCAATCAATTAATTTTAGATCATAGACCATTTATCTAGTTTCTAATCACTGAATTCGATATTGTTACATCTATCAGAAAATTAAAATTTTAAATACACAACCCATCAACTTTTACTGCATTCCCCAATACCAACAATTGGTATCATAGAAAACGTGTGATTATTTAAGACATGGAAAAATTAAATTTGATGTAAATTCATATAAAAGGAATTAAAAGGTACCATCTTACCAAACTATAATCCTAATGGCCAAAATAGGTTTTCCTTGCTTGAAATTTTTCCAGAATACATAATTATACATTTTTTTAAAATATAAATCTTAAATGTAATTGAATATAAAAATAAGAAAAATATATTAAAAATTTAATTGCAATGGCTTAAGGGTTGAATATAATATCTCGTATTTACATGACCCATTACATTGTGAAAAAATAGTGTTTGGGGTGTTCTTGGGCTATATGTCACTCATTCTAAGAGATAGACAAAATGAAGTTTGAACTATCAGCATCGTCCTGTCTGTGAGTCGCATATCAGTGTAGCGGTGAGTCAGGGGTGTCGGTATCACACATTCAAAAGCATCATCATTATCGAGTCAAGGTATTCAGCATTGGTGAGTCAAGGGAATCAGTATCGGTAGGTCAGGGAACTGGTAGGTTGAGTCGTCATTAGGTCATGGCATTAGTAGGTTGTTTTATCGGTAGGTCATAGTATCAGTAGTTCAATGTTGGTGGATCAGCATTGAATGTTCATGTTAGTAGATCACCTATTGTTGGCTCAGTGTTGGTGACTCTCCAATCAGTGACTCATTTATAATTTTTCCAGTTTTCATAGTTTTCTTGTTTGGACCTTATTATGTTTTATTTGATATAAACGGAGTTCTACTATTTCCCTATGTGTTTTTAAGGATGTATCAATGGATCCTAAGTATATCATTAATATCATAACTTACTGGGGGATTTGACATATTAAAACCATGTAATCTAGACCACGATCCCAAGATTAATGGCTTTTAAAAATGTTCATCCTCTAATTTAGGATCTCACTCTTCAAATACAGGATCTTCCCTTCCCAGTATGTTTTTTGTTCCCCCTTGGTTCTCCTAGATTTTTCTTCTATAGAGGAGTTGTGCGCCTTAGCTAGGTCCCCTCTTCCTTAGTTTTCTTGTAGTTCTTCCCTACAGCTAATGTGATCCCCTATTCATGGGGCATATGGATTTTTGGAAACCTATTGTTTTAGGTAGGAATTTGTTTTTCCTCTCTTAAAGTGTGCATCATGTGAGGTGGGATTAATAATTACTCTTTTTAAATAATAAGTGAATACTTTTATTAAAAAAATAAATAAATCATAATATAATATGATAAAAAAGATAACATATTCATTGAATTAATGGGTTGGGAGTGGTTGGACGTTGATTACCTGTTTTATTTTTTATCAATATAGACGTTGTGATCTATTGTGGCTGTAAAGCCATATAAAAACAATGGTCATTGGTTTTATTTGTATGTTCATGGGTTTCACTTTATAACTATATTTTCTTCCTTATAAACAATGGGTGTCTAATCTAATCCCGATAATCAAGTATATATGGTTAAATTAAATGAATTCCCCAAGATGAAAAGGCTTGTGAGATCACCCTACCTTTAAAAGTTTATTAAATAATAGTTTTTTCCAAAATATGAATATATCATAGTTGATATGTGTTGCTGAGTGCTATGTTCTTTTGGGTTTTGTGACCTTTTGGGAGTTGTGTGGTGCTGCAATTGGGGGAACGGTTATGGGTACAATGGTAGGTAGGGGAGTTTGGTTCTTTGATATAGGTGTGGTATATATATATATAGTAGGGCTTTGGTTTAATGTTATATACAATGGGTTTGTTTTTTGGGGAGGTATAAGTGGTGTGTTGGTATCCCAGTTGGTTCAGCTGGTTGAATGTGGAATGGATGGACTAGTATGCGATGGGACTGCCATTTGTTGTGTTTTGGACATCAAATGACGTTGTGAAGTGGGACTGTAGTGTGGTTAGGGACCTGTTCTGTAGTGGGACTGCATCAGCGAATATTAGGATTGTGCAGAGTTATTTTGAAGAATATTAGTTAACAGTGGCTAAATAGGGCATGTAGTAGGATAATAAATCAGGTTTCGTTTGTTGTTTTGATATGGTTATGGTTGGTAGTTTTTTGATAGTGTAGTAGTAAAATAAATTGAATCCTTTAATTAATAAATGGAAAGTGGTTAAGTGAAAAAGGTGTTGGGTTATGATTTTATAGTGGGTATTTTGTAGTTATGCGTATAAGGGTTTCTTAAAAATGTGGTTCTGTAAGAGTTGGTTCTCTATTGTGGGACTATTTCGGTTGGTGGGAGTGTTTTCTTACCTATAAAAATATAATTTTTTGTTCCTTGTGATTTCAATGAACACACCATACTTTTTGAGCACCATGTTCTGAATAACCCTATTCATGGAGGAGGGTGTCTTTCCCAATATCCATGTGGGATGATGGATGGATGGTTATTGACTTTCTTCCTCACACACTTTTTTGGGGTCTTATCACTGGAGCATATACGGGAAGGAAGTAATGTATTGAGGATTAATGTAACCCCATATCCTTCAGGCAGGTTTGTTGCGGATGAGAGACCTAAGCTTCGGTGGTCCAGGTTTGTCTTCCCAAGTGTCTTCATGATAAGGCCCATGTGTTTTCAAGCGAGAGTCATGGTTGTTGTGGCCCAAGTTTCTATGGGTAGGATTATATGTGGTTTTAGGCCCATGAGTTTGAGGTTAGGTTGTGATAGTGGGACTACATATGGGGAGAGTGGTAGCAACAATATTTTTTCTGTTAGGAATGAGTATTTAACTATTGGGAAAGTGGTTTGGGGTACCCAAATATCGATGTGTTATACTAATACATTACTTGAAATTCATTATTTGGTGAGTGCACCTTGGTGGAGCTATGCAAGTTAGTACTCCTAGGTAGGTGATTTGAGGATATAATATTTTCTCACAGGAGAATTATTATGTTCCCCGCACATGTGCATGGGTATCTTTAGTTTTCCTACTCTGTATACTTTTATATTGATCCTACTTATACAAAACACTTTTTATGATACTAGGAATACATTTAAGACTTTGATGGATATTTAATGCGTGGGTTTTAGGATACGTTTTTCTTCTTCTTAGTCTCTATTCATTTTATTCTTGTTTTTTTACTTTGTGGAACTATGTTGTAGAATCGTTTGAACATGAATATGGGAAGGGTTTTGGATTTACTTTTACCTTTACATTAGTGTTGTTTGGGATTTCACTAACTTATCTCCCAATACAATTTTCAAAAAAAAAGGGTAACGCCTTTCATCTTGTGAGAGATTCTATACCCTTGGTGCTAGTCCCCACTTTGGGGTCGACTGATGGCTGGACTCTAGAGGGTAATTATATCTACTTAATCTTGAAGAAGGAAGGGAATGGTACATTTTTTTATCCTTGACCTCTTATTTTATAAGGAAGTTTGTGACAAAATGGAATCATAGGTATGTTAGGGGGCTGAAGGATATGATAGAGTTCAGATTTAAGAAAAAATGGATTGCATGGGATGATAGGGAAATGGTGGTAAGAAATCTTCGTACGTGCAATAGGCCAGGGAAGACCTGCTAGGACACAAGATATTAGGACCCCCTGTGATCCGATGCAAGGATTCAAGATATACTAAATGATAGTGTGAGGTTAGACCGACTGAATGGTAGAGATCCTAGGAATGGTACTTTTATAATAATGATGTATTTTCTTATGTGTCTTGGGATTTTAAGGAATTTAAAATAAATGAAGATTCAAAATGAATTCAAAAAGAAAATTTCCACACTACCTGGGCTTAGGAGTTCCTTGATTACATTTTCATCTATTTATCCCAAACGTCATCCATTTGTGGTATGAGAAATTGAGTCCCAAAAGGTTAATCTGGTTGATCATCGGAGGGCTGATCGACGGGAGGACGATGACCAGTGGTAGAAGACAATTCATACCTTCTTGAGGAAGACTATGGGAATGTAAGAGGGAAGTGTATCATACATATAGATGGAGTGTTATATCAAGGAGCTGGTGATTTCTTTCAGCTTGATCTGAGCTCCAATGGAGTACTAGGTTGTACTAGTAGTGAGCTAGATGAGGGGAGAAGCGCTTCAGTGTTGGATGGTTTAGCTCAACGAGAAGAAGAAAACTGGTGTTTCATGTGATGAATTTGAGAAGAAGATCCAGGCGGAATTTCATTCTTCCACTATAAAGCCCTAGAAGAGGCAATAGATACTCTGCCACCAGCATGGTAGTATGTCAGTAAGGGAATTGAGGATCATGTTCATTGATCTCCTATACTTCGCACAAGATATATTTCCAAACGAGGATTCCTGAGAGTGATTCTTAGAGGAGGCACCTCGACCTTCTCTTCAGTATGTTGTTATTCCCTTTACAAAACTGACATACATGGAGGTTCAAAAGAAGGTTCAGGTAGTGTAAAAAAATAGACTCATAGGGAGGTGTATAATGAGAGGTGATCCAACCATGTTCATCAATGGGGAAATAAGTTATCCATAGGTATCCAGTGTTAGGAACATTTAGGTTTTGGCTCGTAGGGAGTAAGAATCTGTTGTTCCTGTTCTGATATACAAGTCCCTGCCATTTTCCTATGGTCTAGGGACTGAGGTTCTTTATCTGTTAAGTCCATAGAAATTTGTGGGACCAGTTTCCAATTCAAGTGCAGTTCAGTGGGGGTGGTTAGGTTCATCACCCACCTCAATAGTAGTAGTTTCCAGCTAGGCCTTTCCAGAAGTAGGGGCAGTGACCTCCCGCTATACTGAAGATATACGATACAGAAAGAGGTTGATCTATTGGTGGTCCTATGGATCATCGACCAGGGCATGTTTTGGGAGGTTTTCAACCATAGAGAGGTAGAGGAGGTGGGTGTGGGAAATTTCATTCCACCGAGGTAGCAGTTTTAGTATGGATGAAGGTAGTTTGATGTTAGATCAGTTTGGTTAATACTTTTGCGTGTGATTTATGTCAGAAACCATCCCCCGAGGTTAGTTTTGTTACTACCCCATGCCCATCTTCTATAGGCCAGGGGATGCAGACTAACACCAAAGGTGTATGGGAAGGCATTTCCTTTATAACCTGTAAGCACATGTAACCAAACACACATCAAGATAGGAACACAAGTAAACTGAAATGTAAACAGAGTGAGTACAGTATGTAAAACGGGATAGAATACACACCCAATAGTAATGTTCAAGTACAACTGTGATACAATACAACTTAAGAAAAGGGAAAGTCAGCTGTTGGGTCAAGTTCCGAGGTTCCTACCTGAAGGGTAGGTACAAATTAAATCCTCATCACTCCATTTCCACCCATCTCCTCTGCATACCAACATGCCGTATGGTCCACCTCCAGGTATTATCCAGTCCTGGTACTCTCATCCTCAATCAGCGATGTCCGTCATCTGCATCTAACACAAAATGGTGTTGGCATAACCCGTTCATGGGTGAGTATAATGATACTCAGTAAGGACCACGAGACCCTTTAGGTCTCACAAAATCAATCATGGATAAATCAAAAAGTATTAAATCAAAAAATAACCTTACATAGCTATATTCCCATACATATACCTATTTTATCAAGTAATATATCTCAATCATGTGGAAACCACATGGGTACTGACTCAGTTCACACCAGGATTTATTCTAGGGGTAGTATCAAGTAAAATTCCCAGTCACAACGTCGAACACCTCGGATGCTGGAGAACTCCTCCTCTATCGAGTACAATGGTTCTGCTGCATCACATATAGGCGCTTCCCACAAACCTTGGACTATTGAGGTACTCCTCCTATCGAGTATCATGGGTCTGCCGGTCACCATGGAACTCCCCATTGTGGTTCTACCGCGTCACATAGAGCCCCCCCCCCCCCTCGTGTCCTGCTGAGGTACTCCTCCGGTCGAGTATTTTGGGTAGGTTGTGTCCCCAAGGCGCTCCCCACCATGGGTCTTCTGCGGCACCAAGGTGCTCCCCACGGAGCCTGTTGAGTCACTCCGAGTCGAAACGGTCTGCAATCATCATGTCTCATCCAGCCACTTTGTTCCCGCACTATGCTCCCTCATCTCTAGAAGGATCATATCCAAAATATACTGGTTGATACTCCAACTTCCGTGAAGTCTCATGAATAAGTGTCTCAAAGATCTTCCACGTCATAGGAGTCTCAACATAATAGACGGTGCGTCAATCAGATGCATGGTCTGTGAGTTATAAGATTATTTGTCCTAGGGCTCGGTTGGATTCATACTTGATCCAACCAGACCATTACACATCTTAATCCAAAACACAATGGGGTATCACTCAATGGGACCAGCATTCTCCAAGGTTCCCAATTCCACTGACAGTTCGTCAAACGGACGTCGGTGCCAAAGTTATGGCCAAAATAAAGTAATTGGGTCGTATTGGGCTCGGGTTCAGTCGGACCCGGTTGGACTGACTAGGCCCACAAGGGCCGCAAGGGTGTCGTGAGGGTGGCTCTTCAGAGGGGTAACTCCAGGGAATGGACCGATAGTGTGTATTTCCAGGGCCGAGACCGGCCATGGGGCGAGGACTAGCCACGAGGGCGCGGACCGGCCGTGAGGGCGACGGACTGGCTGCTAGGGCACGGACCGGATGTGGGGCACGGACCGGCCATGAGGGCGGCAGACCGGCCACGAGGGCACAGACCTTCCATGAGGGCCTGGACTAGCTGTGGGACGCGGACCGGCCACTAGGGTGCCAACCAGCTGTGGGTCATGGATCGGCCTTGAGGGCGGCGGACCGGCCATGGGTCGGCGGTCCGACCGCGGGTCGGCGGTCCGACCGCGGGTCAGAATATCGGTCGTGGGGTGGCGATCTGGCCGTGGGGCTGCGGTTCGGCCACAGGGCAGCGGTCTGGCAGCGATGGCTCAGTGGATGGCGGTGGCCGCACAACGGATGATGGAGCCGTGAGTGGCAAAGCCGCAGGGCGTGGAGGCCATGAGACAGTGGTGGTCACGGGGCGGTGTCGTTGCGTTATCATGTTCGTCGCATTCAACACCACAAATAATCACAAGATTTGTGGTGGGGTCGGGCCATGTGTTTTTTTCCCATATCCTCTACATTAGGGTGGTAGCAAACAGCTCAACGTAAACAAGAATCAAGAACATAAAACCCTCCTACAATGATTATTCTCTAAACCCGAAAAAGAATACATATGCGGATAAACTATTTAGAAAGTTGATCCGTGTTCCATGTTTTCGAAGGGAATAACATGGGTAAAAAATATAATCATTCACAATAAACCTCTACCTCGGGGTTTTCATTGACGTTGGCGCGAAAAGTAAGTACGGATGTAAATTCGACATAGATGAAGATGTCACGTGTCGGAAGAAGTCCCAAGGAAGAAGGTCGAAGTCGAGTATGGTGTTCTATGTCAGTGGAGAATTCATCGTCGGGAGTTGAAGTTCTTGATAGGAGAACTTTATTTCTCCCAAGGCTCTCTCCTCTCCCAATTCCACCAAAAAAAATAAATAGGTGCCAATATAATCAAATTAAGAAGAAATTATGTTGGCACACCCAGGTTGGCGTAATTAATGTACTGCCTTGGCACAATTAATTAGCTCAACTAATTTTTCCAATTTAATGGATCAATTTAATCGAAGGGGTGGAATATTGCGGAGTTGGGAGGTTTCTCCCCATTTAATGAGGGAGTTGGGATGTTTAGGCCCTGGGTGGTCCCCACCACCATAATCTCTCATAGTAGGTTAGGCTCGGGTGGTCCGTGCTTCTCAACATCCACATGGAGGTTTCAAATAAAAATAAATTGTTACACAATTTTATTTTTATTTTATTCTTTCACATAAAACCCAAAAACTAACCTTTACTCTTGACCAACTGTTGTTGAGGTGAAATTATCTTTAAGAGAATATCGGTTTTGTGAGTACAACGGTACCCTCAGATTTCAATTCTAAGAACTGGTTTAAAAGATAGAAAAACATTCTCACACATTTATTGAACATACACTAAAAAATGTTTAGAAATTTATTTCAAGCACTCCATGCCTCAGAATCACACACCGTAAATTTTCTCTGACTCATAAAATTTCCATATATTTAAAAAAATACATGGAAATTCCGGTTCATTAAATTTTATTTGATTCAAGAGATTCATACTCCTTTGTTTCACCCAGTCGAGCTCATTCATTTAGAGTATACATGGAGAGAATTTCCATGCCCCTAGTGTTGTGTACACTAGTTGGAGGCCAGACCATTTTGTTTGATCTGTTTCTGGGATTTGACTAATGATAGGACCGTATCAGTCATATGTGGATATTATTCTACTACCGATGCAGCCCTATGATGTCATTATGGGCATCAAATGGTTGTTTTCTGTGCATTTCGTTATCGACTACTAATGGAGGAGAGTCTGTTTTTCAGATATGGTTGGCTAGTGCATAGATTTCATTGGACAGTAGAGTTGTTAGGTGGGAAGTAGGTGCATAGAGCCTCTTCTCTCCTTGTCAGTTGAATTTTCAGTTTGATCAGCAGATGCATATATAGTTAGGTTTCCATGATTTTTTAGAGAGTTTCAAGACATCTTTCCATAGGATTTTGTGACTCTACCCCCTCAACGTGACATTGAGTACAGAATACACTTTCAACCCGGTGCTTGATCGATTGTGATAGCTCCATATCAGATGGTGCTTTCTATGTTACAAGAGTTACAGATTCAGGTTGATGACCAGATGAAGAAGGGTTTTATCTAGCTAAGAATGTTGCCATGGGGTGCTCCAGTACTCATCGCGAAGAAGAAATATGGTGGTATAAGACATTTCATAGACCATCGGAGACTAAATTAGGTGACGATCAAGAACCTTTACCCCCTCTATAAGATTGATGATCATTTTGATTCGTTAAAGGAAGAAGGATGGTTCTCTATGATTGATCTATGGTCCTGATATCACCAGTAGAGGGTAAAGGAGGGTGTCATCCCAATGACTGATTTTGGATGTAGTTACGAGCACTTCATGTTTGTGGTCATGCCCTATAGCATTTGGAATGAATAAACTGTGTTCATGGTGCTCATGAACTCTGTCTTCTGCATGTTCCTGGACTCGTTCTTCATTATGTTCATCAACGACAACCTGATCTACTCAAGGATGGAGGGGGATCACCCTGAGCTCATGAGGACTATCTTGGTGGTCCTTTGACACCACTAGCTCAATGGTATGTTTTCCAGGTGTATGTTTTGGATGCAAGAGTTGAACTTCCTTGGATGAGTGTTGTATCAGAAATGGATAATAGTAGATCCATCAAATGTCTAGGTGGTTGATTCTTGGGAAGCACCCATGAATTTGTTGTAAGTTCACATCATCCTGGGTCTAGCAGGCTATTAATAGTGATTCATTCCTGACTTCTCTCTAGTTATTTCTCTGTTGACAACTTTGATAAGAAAAGACTAGGCCTTTGTGTGGAGTGAGCAGTGTCAGTCAGCTTTCAGTTACCTAAATGGGAAACTGGTCAGTTCCCTAATTCATAGGTTTCTAGAGGAATTGGTGATGTTTGAGGTGTTCTGTGATATTTACTGCATAGGATTTTGGTGTGTGCTAATGCATCAGCAAGAAGTGATGTCTTATAGGTCTAGGAAGTTATGCATGCATGAATGTAACTATTCCAGTCATGATCTAGTTCTTACATCAGTCACTTTCCTACTAAATTTAGGGTGGAATTATCTCATCAGAGAGCGCTTTGTGGTCTTCACAGATCAAAAAATCATGATGTAAATATTCTCCCAACGAGACCTAAACTTCCAACAATGGAGGTGGATGGATTTTCTCTAGGAATACAACTTCTAGATATCTTACACCGCAAGTAAAGGGAATTGGAAAGAGGATTCCTTGAACATGAAGTCACATAAAGAGGTAGTTCGGGAATCCATGGATTCTTGGAGGTGATAGAGGGGTTGGTTGATTTGTGTCTATATGTGAGAGTGGATGGAGGCAATAGATATCTATTTCAGATGAAATTGAAGTCTTACTTACTATGGTAGGTGGAAGAGTCTCAATGGGGAGACTTAGAGACCGAAGTAAAGCGTGATCACACTGTCTCGGGTGATGCTCTAGAGGGAATGTCATAGGATAGTCAGAATCAGATGCTCTTCCATGTGAAGTTGTTTCCCCTAGTGGAAATGCATGAGGGAGTTCTCCATGATTTCCATAGATCACCCCAGGTGGTTCATCTAGGAGTTTCTAAAATTTACCAATCCTTGAGGGAATATTTTTGGTCTCCCGATATGATGCTGGAAGTGGAGATGTTTGTGGCATGGTGCCTAGTGTGTCAATAGGTGAAGTGTGAGCCTCTTGTTCTCAGCAGTCTGTTGCAGCCCTTCAATGTTCCCAAGTTAAAGTGGGATGGAATATATATGGATTTCATCACATTATTACCTAGGAAATATGGAGTATGTAGTTCTCTTTTTTGTAGAAGGGGATTATTTGATGAATTCGGCTCACTTCCTAGAAATCAAGGAGTCTAGCATAGTAGATTACTTGGTAAGGACGTATGTGAACGAGGATTTGTGGCTTCATAGAGTTACAATATCCATTATCTCTAACTGGGAGACATGTTTTACATCATGAGTCTGGAGGAGATTATAGCATGATTTTGGAACCTAGTTACACCTTAGCACTTCTTCCACCATCAAACGGATAGGCAGACAGATAGGACCATCTAGATGTTTGATGATATGTGTCGGGTCTGTGCACTGGACATCCAAATAGTGTGGGTATGAAAATTTCCCTGGTAGAGTTTTCATACAATAATATATATCACTCTACAATTGACATGTCACTATTTGATCCATTGTATATAAGGTCATGTCTTTCACTAGTATTCTAGACAGAGGTAGGGAAAACAGCACTTCTTAGACCAAAGATAGTGTAGAGTATGTCAGAGAAGGCGTAGCTTGTGCATGAGAGTGTTAAGGAAGTTCAAGACTGATAGAACTCATATGATGATTATAGGAGGAGGCCCTTTATTTAAAGGTTAGGGACAATTTTTTCTTAAAATATTACCCTCAGTATGGGTAGCAGGGTTTTAGTAAGAGAATCAAGCATTCTTCCAGGTTCATCATACCTTCGAAGTTGTTGGGATGAGTGGGTGAGCTGTCATATAAGAGGGTGTTTATTCTATAGTTGGAGATGATCTATGATGTATTCCATGTCTCTTAGCTCCATCGGTATCTACATGATGACTCCCATGAGATTGACTTGTGATAGTTGGACATCAAGGATGTCGTGATTTTTGTGGAGTGACTGGTAAGAATCAGGGATGGACCACTTCTTTGGTTTGTGTTTCATGGAGGCATGGTGGCCTTGAAGAGAGTACTTGGGAGTTGGAGGCACAGATGCATGCCCAGTACCAAGATTTTTTCTGAGTTTCACTCTTGTGTTTTTTTTCTTTTCATGTGATGTAATACATGACCTTATTTTCTATGAGATGATCCATTTTTTTCTTCTCTGAATGCATGTTAAATTTCCTAACTATGCGGAGGGGTACCTAATACCTAATTAAGATTAATTAATGTGGATTCAATTAAACTCATGCGGGTGAGTCAGTGTCACCCAACGGTTATAGTATCTTGACATGGAAGAAGGATCTCCCTAACCCATTTATATAGAAAACAAGTCCTTTGGTTTTTGTTTGGTTTTTTAGGGAAGATTGGCCTTAGTGTTTTAATTATTTTTTATAAGATATATGTCAAAAAGGTGTCCATAGGATGTTGAGGTTTTCACTCTAGCTTTACAATAACACAAGGTGGTTTTTTCCTGAGAGGTATCTTATAGGGTGGTTTTTTGGACCATGTTTCTTCTAGGTTAGTATTAAATTCTCATGTATGAGAATGGGTTGATAGGTATTTTATGTAATAACCTAGATTTACCTAGTCCCTTTCGTTGTGAAAAAACTAGTGTTTGGGGTGTTTAAGGGAAATATGTGACTCATTATGACAGTTATCCAAAAATCCATTTCGAACCGTTGGCACTGACATGTTATTACGGTAGCATGGTAGTTTAGTTGTGAGTCAGGGGCATCGACATTAGTGTGTCAGTGGAGTCGGAATTGTTGAGTAATGGGAATTAGCATTATTGAGTTGAAGAGCTCAGTGTCGGTACGTCAAGGAGCCTGTATTTTGAGGGGTTAGTAGGTCGAGGCATTGGTAGGTCAGGGCGTCAGTAGGTCATGAAATTGGTATCATAGAATTGGTGGCTATGTTTCCATAGGTCATGTCAGGAGCACACCCACTGGTGGCTCAGCGTCGATGACTCATTTACAATTCCTCCAGTTTTCCTAGTTTTCTAGTTTCATGCCTCTTACATTTTTTTACATAAACCTTGTATAAAGTCTTCTATGAGAATTTTTAAGGACATTGAAAAGGATATTATGTATATATTTAATATCCTAACATACATGGGGATTTGATATATTCAAGCCACATTATCATGTACACAATCCCATGATTACTAGATTTTTAAACTGTTATTCCTTTAATATAGGATATCTCTCTTAAATATTGGGATCTTCCCTTCCCATTATGTTTTCAACCTCCTAGGTAATCCTAGGTTCATTCTCCCTCGATGATTCATTCACCTTCACTAGATCCCCTAATTGCTCTGTTTTCTTGGAGTCATTCACTACTACTTATTCCATCTCCTGTTCTTTGTCTATAGGGGGTTTGGTCGCATGTTGTTTTTGGTAGTGATTTATTATTCCTATCTTGAATTGTGAATCATGTGGCGTGGGTATATTAATTATTTTTTTAACTAACTAGTGAATAATTTTCATAAAATAATAAATAAATAAGAAGGTAAGATGATAAAAAAGATAATGCATTCAATGAAATAACATGCTAGGAGTGATGTGATTTTGATCAGTGGTTTTATTTTTTATCTTTATTTACATTGTGAACTGTTTTGGATGTTAATTGCTATAAAAATCATTGAAATTTTTGTTATTTTTTTGTGCATGGGAGACACTTTATAAATATTTTTTCCCTTGTGAACTATTGGTGTAAATTCTAATCTGGCTAAACATGTACATCCGATTAAATGAAATGAATGGCCCATGATGTATACACTTGTGTGACCACCATTGTTTTTCAAATTGTACTAAATATAATTGTTTACAAATTTTTTTATATATTCTAGTTGATAGGTGTGGTCGATTGTTGTGTATTTTTGGGTTTTGTGACCATGTGTGAGTTGTGTGGGGCTACTATTGGGAGCACAGTTATGGGTACAGGGGTAGGTAGGGTAGATTGTTCTTTGAGAAGGGTGTGGTATGTATGAATAATGGAGCAGGAGTTAATTGCAGTTGTTGTGGGTTTTGTGTGTGGGGTGGTAAAGGTGGTGTCTTGGTATCCTAGTTGGAGAGACTGATTGATTGAGGAATAGATAGACATGTAGGTTGTGGGACTACCTTTGTTGTGTTGTGGTCGTCGAAAAAAATAATGTAGTGGGATTATGGTGTTAATATGTTCATGTTATGCAGTGGAACCACATCGGAGAGTTTTAGGATTGTGCGGTGTATTATTGATGAATGGTAGTTTGTAGTGGTTGAACATGGCGTGCAGTGGGACTGAAAATGTTGGTTTATTTTTTTATATGGTAATGGTTCATAGTTTACCGATAGTGCAGAAATAAATTAATGTGAATCCCTTAATTAATAAGTGGAAAGTGATTAATTGAAAAAAGGGCTAGGTAATTCTTTGACAGTGGCTTTTGTGTGGTTTTTCATATAGGGGTAGAAACAAAATGTGGTTTAGTATGAATTTTTTGTCTATTGTGGGGACTCAAATGTTATGCTAAGTGTTTTTTACCTATACATATATAAATTGATGTTATTTGTTATTTATATGCGCACCCCACCCTTGATGAGAACCATGTTCCAAACACCTCCATTAATGTGGAGGGTGTATTTCCCAACATCTTGGTTGGAGGATGGATTTCTATTTATGGAATTTCTTCCTCACACCCTCTTCAAAGTTATTACAACTTGAGAATATATGGGTATGATGTAATGGATTATGGGTTACCACTATCTCATATCCTTTGGGTAGTACATTTGTGGATGTTAGGCCTTGGTTTCTATGGGATAGGGTTGTTTTCCCAAGTGTCATTGGGATGAGGCTCCTGTGTTTTTAGGAGAGAGGCATGGTTTTTATGGCCCAAGTGTCTGTAGGCGTGATTGTATGTGGTTTGAGGCCTAAGAGTGTGTGTTCAGGTTGTGGTAATGGGATGGTGTATGGGCAGTGTGGTAGCATAAAGACTTAGGAATGAGAAATTATCCAGTGGTAAAGTTGTGTAGGGAACCCAATGTCGATGTGGAATACAACTACATTACTTGACTTGCATTATTTTTGCGAGTGTTCTTTGTTAAGGCTTGGCAGGTTAGTACAACTTAGTAGGTTCTTTAAGGTTCTACTATTTTCTAAAATGGGTATTAGAATGTTCCCCCACTTTTGAACGAGTAGTGTTAGATTTCCTACTAGGTAAACTGGTATCCTAACCCATCATCTATTAAAATCTTTTTAGGATTCCAGGAGGGCATTGAGGACCGTGCTGGACTTTACTATCTCAGGAATTTGGATAGTTGTTTTTTCAACTTATTCTCTTTTATTTTGGTACTTGTTTTGGTACATTGGTTGTACTTTGTCGGAGATAAAGTTGAACATGCATATGGGTATGGTTTTGGATTTACTTTTACCTTTACCTTGCTGTTGTTTGGGATTTATCCTTATTATCTCCCCATATTATTTTCATAAAAAGGGTAATTCCGACAATCTTGTGTGAGATTCTATACCCTTGATTTGATTCATCACTGTGATGCTGACTAGAGGCAGGACTCGAGGGTCATTTTCTCTCTTCCAACATTAAGAAGGAAGTGTGTGGAACTTTTTATGTCCCTTCCCTAATCAATAAGAAAGTGGTCATGACATGTAATCACATTCATGAGGTAAAATAGTACATTAAAACTGGGTTTTGATGTTCTTCTGACCCCAAAATTTCATAATAATAATAATAAAATTATCATAGGTGTGGGAGGTTCTGCCACCCCCTTTGAATATTTAAAATGCCTCAAAATATGATATAATCTATATAAATGTTATAAATTCTAAAACTAATAGACATAAAAAAATAAAATAAAAAATAAAAAATTTAATGTAATTGGTGGGGAATTTCCCAGGAATTAAGTAACAAATATATTAAAAATGGGTGGTCGAGAACTACCAACGACCATAAAAATTTATTGTTATTTTCATAGGTGGAGGTGGTTGTGCAACCCCTTTGGCTAATTTAAATTTCAAAAAATATTTTTGAACCCAAATAAAACCCAAAATTTCTTGGTGCATGATATATATAAAAATAATAATATTTACTATACAAAATACATAGGCAGGATCTCCTTCCTCGTATCCCCTCTAGCTCGCCACCCTACATAGGGTAATTCTTATTGGACGAAAAATGCTTAAACTGGCACGAAATGACTAGGGATGGGTTAGGTTGAACCCTAACTTACTGTCCCTCCCCATTTTGGGAATACAAATGGTACAAACCCCTTTAATATGAGGGATTTTAATCCACCCATGACCCCATAGTAAGCTTTAAAATTTAGTATTATTTTATTGTAATGTGTAAAAAAATTCATGCATACTGAGAATATAATTTAAAAAATTAAAATTATATACCATTTTTTAAATTAATTTTAAATTCCATTCTACATAATTTACTACATAATTAATTTTACAAAGGGTTTATATTGCATCATTGATGTTCTTGAGTATCTACTAACCATTATATTTCAGATATTTTAATTAATGAATTAATTAATTCCATTACATGAATTGTATGTAATAAATGACATATTTTTTTATGGTTCATGCATCATATTTCCCCAAAAAATATTTATTAGGGATTACATGTCCATTAGTATAAATTTTCAAGCATTTTAACTTTACTGAGTGTTTATTTATTATGTTTTGGGTGATATATGATAAAGACTATATTGATATGAGGTATTATTCTTGATGATATGTGTCTACATTGAATATGGGTTTTAGTTGTGATATCAGTCAAACACAGTATAGGTAACTAAACCATAGGGTCCTAGTTGATACATTAACATTCAATATATCAAACAATAAAATATTCTCAAGATAATTCATGTAGTTTATTTAATTTATGCCTATATTATTTTTATTTTTTGGATATGCATGTTTACATGATAACATAATATTATACCTTAAAATGTATAGATTAAAAATAAATAAATAAATGATTAATTTTTTATATTTGATGAATTATTCTATAGAGAGAATGATCATATTATATAGACATATCAAAAAAATTAATCCATTCCTCAATTATTAACAAAAAACCATCAGATAAATATTTGGTTATATGTCATTCATTACATATGTTTGAAAAAAATTAGGTGTTAAAGGTGTTAGAATTCCCTATATGAGGGTACCTCATATTTTTAGTTTTAACTTATGATAGTGATATAATTACATATTTAATAATAGTACCAAAAAGTTATACATAGCTATCTTGTAATAAAAATAGTGGAAATTTGGTGAGTGAATCACTGTTACGATATTTTAAGGTTATGGCCTCCTCTCTCAATAGCTCAAGGACCCATGAGTTAATTCATTTGGCCAATTTTATGCCATCCTTGAAAATCTATGAGTACTATTTTATCCATAGAATAAACAACATGTGGATTTTTCAACAATACTTTCAATTAATATATTAAAACAATAGTTTATTCAAAATATAGTAATGTGGTATACAAACGAATGATAAAATAATGTCAGATATTTAATGATTTGAATATTCAGTATGGTCTAATTGGTAACCAATATGATGTACTAATTAATAATTTTATTTTTTTAGGATAAAATGAAAATCACCTCCACCAGTTGATTATCACTATGAAAAATTTAGGAAGAGGATAATATTTTTACCAACAATGACATCTAGGAGTGATACATGTGGTTTTACATTACACTATTACAAGAGAGAAATATTTATGTCATAGAGTCCCAAATTCCTAAATAGTAACCTTAGGTAGCATGCCAGGCGGATAAAAAAAATATAATAAGCACATATATGATTCATTATATGTATAGTGTATCATGTTTTCATCAATGTCCATTCATATAAAGAAAATGAAAGAGGATGAAGATACATAATTAATTTTCTCTCATATCAATTAGTTAGATCCGGAAAGTGAATGGAATGAAAGATATTTGATATAAATTTCACTATATAACTGAAATATAGAATTTTTTATTAAGTTAGGACCTCATGTAACCAAGATTATTAGGTACATTGGGATACATTAATCACTTAGGTAAAAAACTAACCATGAACTCATGAATAATCTCATTATTGAATTTATTTTGACCATGATGATGATCATAATGTGTAGTTATAATATTAATAACTTGTAAAAGTACTCCTAAAATTATTGGATTTAGTTTTCCATGATTATAAGGATATGAAGAATTATAACCCTATAGTACCTACAATTAACAATTTGGATAAGGGAAAGGCCAAGGGGACTATGGCTAAACCCAATTCGAAGACATGGATACAAAAATCATTTCAATAATCTAGATATTTAGAGGGAGGGAAATGATCATGAGGATATTCACTTTTCATGTGAAATGAAATTCCACAAGGTGAATAATTTCATGGTTGGAAAAATTATCAAGGTGATTGTTCAAGATCATGATTGTCTATCATTTCATGAAATATATCATTATCAATAAGTTGGGTATTTTATACAACATGTGGAAAACACATTTTTATTCAAAATTTTAAAATAATTATATTCCATAAGATTTCAAAGGGTGAGGTGAATTTCTATAACATAAATGGTGTGACACTAGAAGCCTTAACATATGAGATTATCATAAAAACTTTCCTAGTGAATTGGTTCTTATATCAATAAATTATATTATATACCTACGGTTTCTAGAAACATAATATCATTATCTTTTTTTAACACCATTTCATTGAATCAAATGTTTGGAAATTAATATTGTGTCTTATATATGATTAATATACAGTATGGTGAAACATAACAATGACTTATATATACATGAACATGAAAAAATGTAATAGAGATAATTGAATAAACTAGTTATCATGAATTATATAATACTCACCTGTGGAAATATTAGATTTTTCATATAAATGATGAGTGTTTACATAAATTACATCATGAATGGTATTTTTAAACTATTGATTTTTAACCAATGGATGTAAGTTGAATTTTTTTGTAAGGGATAATGACAAAATAACCCTTCATTGGGAAAGGAGTGAGGGCCACTAATATATTGGAGTTAATTCTTACTGGTGTATGAGGTCCATTTCCAGTAGATGGAATTGTTTTGATTTCATACATTATTACATTTAATGAAAACTATAGTAGCTATGAAAATATATAATTAATGATGAACAAGTTAGAATACATTATAATTGTTCAAGGAAAAAAGAGACTAAATTAGAAAACTATCTTGGTTAGACGCTTGATGAACGCCACATAGATAGGATAAGAGAGTATCTGTACCAATATTTCATTGTTCACATAAAGTATTATTGGATAATATCTTAAGTCGCTATTTCATATAAAATATATGGTAATGGTTTCTATACTTGACAAGGTCAAGTAAATTATGATCCTGACAACACATTCCTTATCCTTTTTGGTATGTATATTGCAGACATTGGAATATACCCTTAACTGAGTAAAAAATATTGAAAAAAAATCTATGTTAGTTTTGGTATTGAAAGAAACTTATTTTATCATACATATGTGGCCTAGGTCAATGTATTTTTGAAAGAAAATACTTAGTTACAATGTAGCATCCACATGCTTGATGTACCTATTAATAATATGTACTAAAGAAACTAAATGATATTACATATATAAATCAAATATAGAAATGTTATTGTAGTGATATATTTCATATGTCTTTAATGGAACCCCATTTCTACCAGGAATAGTTGGAAATAGAATCACATTGATGATGTTGATTCTCTAGATGGGTAAGTGTTTGTTCTGGAACAAAATCCACATGAGATAGTGGGAGGTAAAGATATTCCTAATCCACATGTATTTTATAAGTCTACTCATGTGGATAGAGAACTAGACTGGTATGGTTTTAATATCATTGATTAGGAGAGACATTTCTCATTGATAATTATTATCCCTTGACCTAATATGATGTAGTAAAAGAAAAGGATGATTCTAAATGTAAAGATTACATGCATGAGATAGATTCTATATGAGAAAACAACATTTATATTTGGGTAGAACCGACAATATATTTAAAACCTATTGGGTGTCAATCGATAATCATTGAAAATGTACACATGGATGGTAGAGTAAATACCTATAATTATTGAAAATAAGTGAGGGGTTTTAGGAAGCATTTGTAACACCCTAGGATTTTGTGAAAAAAATAATTAAAAATATGATTTTAGATATCTATTGTAAAAAATGATTATTTTATATTATTTTTCATGAAAAACTGAGTTTATCTTATATTAAACGCAACCATGTGTCTATATTTTGTTACACACAACACACTAATTACATAAAATATGGAATACTATTAATATAAACTCTTAAATGTTATTGTCATCATCCAGACGGAGGAATATAGTGTTTGAATAAGATTAACTATTTTAATGAAAAATTTGGTTTACAAATTTTTATATAATTAGTTGTTTTTTGAAAAAGTAATTTTAAATTAAAATAACAAACATTATAAAAAATTTAATTATATTTCTAAAAAACTATTTTATATGTAAAAAGAGTTCTACCTCAATAAATTAAGAAAATAAATTTTGGTGATTGAATTTAATGAAATATATATTATATATTAAAAAAATTATCATTCATTATATGTGTTTTTTAGACAAAATATTAGTATATAACTAATTTAATGGAGAGAATAATAATGTTCTAAAAACAAGTTTGGTTGCCTTAAACACATATATTTAAAATATAATTTTTCCCTATTTTGGAAATTTTATTTTTGAAAACAAACATAATATTTGAAATTATCAGTTGAAAATTATCTTGGTGTGAATTTTGTTGAAATTCTTACGTGACATATTTTTCGATGAATAGTAAGAAATATTGGTTTTATTGACAACTATAATTTTTTAAAGAATCTAAAACACACAAATTATTTTAATATTTTCTAAAATCCTAATTTTTATAATTATATGTCTATTAATAAAATTAAATTTATTTGATGTAAATTCATGTCGAATTTTGATGTAATGAATTTTTAAAATTTTGAATATTTTCTCATCGAAAAACAACATTTTCGTCACATATGTGGGATTGATTTTAAATTAAAATTTCAAAATTAAGTTAGTCTAATTTGTAAATATAAATTTAATATTTGTAGTAATAAGAATTTATTTTATCTAATTGGGTAAAAATAATTTTTTACAATAACTATTTGTTAAAATAGTAATAATTAATTACCATAGTGATGGTAAAAATGGGTTTACTAGGTTGATAATGTAAAATTATAAGAGGTAAAATGGATTATTAGCTTTCTGAAAACCTATTTTATATCCACATTTAGATCCTATATCATATAAATTTTATTAATTTCTCATTTGGAAGTCTTTTTAAGTGTGAATAACAAGGGTACACCTTTTCTTTTAAAAATTACAAATGTTCCACTCACCTCAATTATAAAAGTCCACCCCATTCCTCTCCTCTTCACCCCTAAAAAAAATTTCATTCCATTTCTAAAAAAATAATATCTTTACATAACAATAATAATCCTTTCAAACTTATATTTATTTGGAATCCCCCATAAGAAGGGTTTATGTGTAAACCTAAAGAGCCAATCTGAAGAAAAGGTAATATTCATAAACATGTGTTTTTATTTTATTTCAAATCACAACTAAAGTAGTAATAAAAAATATTATAAAATAATAAAACGCATATATAACACAAACTAAGATGTTGTTATTTAAATATAAAAACCTAAATCATTATTCCCTTCCATAAAATGAGATAATAAATTATCATTCATGGGTATGGCAGACTACAACTTGATAAAAAAAAATTATTTTTCATCCATCAACACTTATAAAAGTGAGAAATAATGATGGATTTAATTTTTATATATGATATTTATGATATTTATATACCTCTATAATTTAAAAAAATATACCTTCTTTCCTTGGAACCGGTTGGAAAACAATAATATCACTCTTGCATACCACAGACTATGACCTCATGAACCGATTTGAGTTGTTTTAAATTTCTATTTTACTAGTATGAAAATAAAAAAAATTTAATTAAATATATATTATTTTGGTATCATATTTTTACTTATTTAATTAATATATCACATATATATACACACTTTTAATTCTATAGGAATATGATAATGTCTCTTGTGTGTCTATTGGACAACCACCTCACTAAGGGATGAGATTCTCTCTTCCCATAATATTTCCATGGAATGTAATAAAGATAATAATAAAAAAAATATGTGATATATATATATGTGTGTGTAATAAAAATTAATCTTTAATTATAATATATTAATTTCCATTATTTCATTAAGTATATCAATAAATTGTAAACATCATTCATGTTTATCTACAACCTACCATCTCTATAAAAGATGTATTTTTTTTCTATCACTAAAAATTATTGATTACTATAAATAAATATATAATGAATATATAATATATTTATATCATATTTAGAATTATATAGTTGATGAAAAAATGATCAACATAATAGGGATGGAAATTAGAAATCAAAACATGCACATAAAACAAAGTAGTTGTTATCAAAAATGACATTTTAATAAGTAACTATTAATAAACAATTATTAAAAAAGTTTAAAGTATATAAAATATATGGTATAAAAAATATATATTTATTTTTAAATAGATATATAATAAACTAGTATTAATTATATCATATTTTCTATTGTGTATGAAACATTTCAGGACTTAAGGAAGAGGATTTCTAGTCTCTCTTTTATTTATAAGAGACATATGAAAATTCAGCACTCAATTATTTTTTTGGTATATTATTCTTACCCTTTGACATGTTATATAATTAATGTACTTATTTTCGTGAAATATAATTTCTTTTTATTTTATTCTATTTTGGTTTTATGATTCAATATATTATTTAATAGGTAGAGAATATTTGTCTAAATGTTCCTTCTTATTGACTTTTGTTATATTACTCACCAATCTCTTCTTATGATGTTTCTATAAAGACCCTTTGAAATTTAATATCATTATTTAATTTATTAAAATTATATTATATTATTCATTTAATTTTATTCTTCCATGGAGATTATTATTCATTTTTCATAATTAGGATAGGGTATTGGGATACAATTTCATTGTTTATCAGGTATGTTTATGATTATGTATCAGATAATGAAATATTATTATCCATCCATCAAAAAAATAATGAATTTTCCACTAATATGGATAGGTAATGATAATATATTTCTATTAATACTTTTTTATCATTATGTACTAATGAGTTGAAAATAATTTTTTGAATAGAAATCATCTTTATTTCCATCCTCTATCAAAAACCCTTTCTTATCCAAAACGTTGTTTTCTAAAAATGTTCTCATGTATTTTCAACATTATCCAAAATATTTATTAATATAATTTTTACCCATTATTAAATTTTTATGAAATTAATTTGAAAGGAAGCAACATGTTTTTTTTCAAAAAAAACAATATGCATTTGGATTTTACTAAAAATGTGAAAGGAATCATTATTTTAACATGAACTGGATGAACTATATTTTTCATCATCATTATAAAATAATTATTTTAACACATCCATTATATTTTTAGAAGATTATATTAAATGAATATTATTTCAAAAATGTTTTATGATTTTTTTAAAAATATATATATTTTTTCAAATTGCCAATAATATTTTCTTTAAGAAAAATTATAAATGATTTTTAAATATCCCATTATAATATTATAATATTATTTTTATGTGAAATGATTTTGAAATAGAATTATGTTTTATAATGTTTTATTAAACATTTAATGGATATTTTTTCATGAAATCTTCCCTAGGATATTTTAAAATAATTTTCCATCAAATATTACATACCTGGATGTTACTTAATCTTTACACTGGATTTGATATAGGGATACAATTATTATTATATATCTTTATGGTTTATCGTTTTTAGGAAATGGTATCTATAAATACCTTCTCTCCTATATTATTTATACCATGATAAAATTCCTATGAAACTCATTTTGTTTTCCTCAAGTTATGCTTTGATGAAATGATGAAATGATTATGAAACTTCTTTCTTTTCTGTTGGTTATGTTATGATGATATGTTTATGAAAACAATTTCTTTCATGGTATCTAATCTGCTTTTTTATGATCATATGGATAGAAAATATATGGTTTTCATTATGTGATGGTGGTTTTGATATAAATAAGGATGGTTGATATGTTATAATCTTGTGTGGTGGTTACACTTTAAAATTGACGGGTTAGACCCATATCTCCCTCCAATGTGTTCGGTAATGATTAATATATCATGAGATAAATAGGACTGGAATGGTGTTTGAACCATGTTAAAAACATTACTCTATTCAATGTGATAATATTTTGAGTAGACCTTTACTACTACAATAGTTTGGGAAGTGTACACATTCCACTATTATAGTCTTGGAATTGAGTGTTTAACTATAAAGGAAATGATTTTTTATACTTATTAGTGTGAAAAAATAATGCCTTATGAAAATGTTTTGTTTTCTTGGGTCATGTTCTTTGATTACATTATGATTCATGTCTTATAAACTTAAATGATATATTATATGATACAATCTTGTATTCTATGATATTTTGGTCATGGATTTAAAATTTTATTCTATGTTTCTCATACCCTTATGCTCAAGATATATTTATATCTACCATTTTTACCCTTACTGAACATTAAACTCACAATTTCTTATATTTTCTTTCCATAGGTTATGATGAAAGGTACTATGTATGATTTTTCTGAGAAGTGTAATTATAATGAATAAAATTATGGGAGATATTTTAGCTCACTTATGGACCTATGGATTGTGTTTCCATGTTTCTGGAGACACTAGACCTAAACCAAAACTATGTGGGATCTTTTTTTTTATGTAATGAATATTCATCGTTTAAAATGTAATATTTTTGTATGTTAATTATTTTCATTACCATTGATATTAATGAATGGTTTATTTATCCTTTGGAGATAATTATGAGAATAAATTAGTGACATCCTTATGTACATTTCTAGTGATGTTTGTATGGATAGTTATAAAGATAAGTCTATGGATGATTCAAACTATTGAAAAATGTCCTGAAATTTGTTAAAGGATAGAGTGTGTGGTTTCTAAGAATGTACATACCCTTCTAGATACTACTAGTAGATGTGGATCTATAATAGTGGTACCTAGGGATAATAACACTAAAAAGGGAGCATTGATCTAGACTCGATAATTATATAGTGCATGACAAAGTGGATTGATACCCACCTTTTTTGACACTGTCACGAGATATTCTTTGTATGTTAACCCACTCTCTATGAACTATCATGAATGACATAAATAATGACTCTTCATGGCATAGGATATGCCTAAAGTTTCATGAATCAAAAATAAATCATCTTGATTTAAACATAATGTAAGTCATTTTTCATTATTATATGGTTTCCCACTATGAATATTGTTATATACACTATGATTTTTTTTTCAATGGAAATGGCCAAAAGAAAATAGATAAATTTTTACTATGGTAATCAAAGTTGTTATTAAAAACAAAACTAGATGATGATGTGAGTTAGGGATATTTTCATTATTATTAATTAGTAATCACGATACATTATTTAAAAATTGAATCTTAACTAAATATTGGACTCATAAAAGAAGTGAATGATATAGTTATTTGAGATTTTGTGTGGTGGAGAACAAGGAGTAATTATGGTACAATTTATTATATTTTGAGAATGTAAGAAGAAGCACCCCATGGGTTTTCACACAAGAATGAGAAGATGTTATATTTATTATTTTAAGTGAACTAAAAAAGAGATTATTGGGGAAAATGTAATTTTTTTAACGCAATGGATTAGAATAATGGTTTAACATAGTCTTAATAAATGGATGAATGTTTTAAATGTGGATGAATGGACATTGTATGAATTTATTTCCCAGGGTAGCTTCTCATATAAGAATCAATAAGGTGGTATAAATAATGGTTAACCTATTGATGATGAATATGTCCTAGATTAAATTTGGATGTAAATAGTAATTAAGTAATAAGATGATGAACCCAAATTAATTATTTAATAATAAACAAGAATAATTTAAGTATTTGTGTATTATAATTCTTGAATTTTGATATATTAATCAAGAAATATGTTAGTATTTTTATGTGTAACATTTTCACTATTTATTTTCACAAATACTTTTAATTATACTAATGAAAAACAAAAGTTTTTTAATATAATTGAGATATTTTATAAAGATCCATTTATTAGGGGAAGATGACCCTTAAAATGTTCATAATGTTGAGAAAATGGTGTTTTTTTGGATAAAGAGATTATTGATATGGATAAAGTAAACAACATCATATTTATTTCCACATACCAGATTAATGAATTGTTGACAATGTGATATATATTAGTAATTATGGAGTTTAATATTTTTTGAATAATTTAATATATTAAATAATATTTTCTTCAATATGGAATAAGGATTCATGTATTCTTTTCATTGATGTTTTATGGTAATTTTTATTACCATGCCTTATCAGAATATATGATCAAGGTATTCACATATTTGGTATGTGAAAATTAAAAGATAATTATTCATATTTGGGGTGAATAATGTTAGCTTTTTTCATAATTTTAGTGACATTGTTTCAAAATTATTCTATTTGAATTTTGATTAGACTTAGAGGAGTCTTATGATAACTATTCATGAAATGGATTATGTTGAATATTGAATGTTATTGGATAAACTGTGATAAATTTTGTGTTTTTGATAATAAATAGAGAAAAAGTAAATACTTATAATTATTATATGGATCTTATGATCTACTCAAGATTTAGGCATAAAAATCATATTTATTTCGTAATAAAAGGGAATGTGTGGAAACTAACTGAATCCCGAAAATAGATAATATTTTTATTATGAAATATAATAAAATAAAATAAATATTATTGTGAAAATTCACCAAATATAATTAATAATAAAGAAATAAATTTTTTTCCTATGAACATAATTTCTGATAATATAAGAAACCTTTTCACTCCCCCTTGGTTGATGTTTTTTTTGGTTTATTTGATTTTGACATAATATTTCCCTTTATTGTGATTAATTATCTCTATCACTATATATCATTATTTAGACATTATTATTTTATTAAATATATAAATCTTCACTTCCCAATGATGTTCTTTAATTTCAAATAAAAGTTTGTGTTATTCTAGATGACATCCGCACATCCATTTATTTCATTTCAAGTGAATATTTTATGAATCATTTTTATTATTTTTTCCCCATAACGGAATTTTCAAACGTTATATCCTTGTATACTAAGCACAAGTTATGATTATGAGGATGAAATTTATTTAAGGGTGTATAATATAAAACCCGCAGACATTGTGAAATATATTTTATATTTTTGTTACATAAAATGTAATCATTATCATAAAATATATGAAATATTAGGTTTTTCATAGCTAACATGCAACACGGGTTGTATCATGTATTTCACGAAATAATGTGTTCAACTAAAATGTGGCATACTATGAAAATATTAATATTTAATATGACTGTTATCGCCTATCTATATGAATGCTATTTTTGGATAGGATTAACTAAATTATGAATCTATAAGGTCCAAAAATGAATATATAACAAATTATTTAGTAAAATATTATTTAAAAATAAAACTAAGAACCATTTGGAAAAAGTGATTTTATTTTCTGAAAAACAATTTTTATGTATATAAATGAATTTCAACTTATTAAATTAATAAAAGAAAATTTTGTGAATGATTTTATTTAAATATATATATTATATTAAATATAAAAAATTAATATTAATATTTTGTGATGTATATAATATATGTAATATTAAAACAAATTTATTCTTAAAAAATAAATTTTCTAAATAGAATTTCTATTCTATGGGAATAGGATATTGTCGCTCATGTGTACAACGAACTACTAGCTGGAGATGAAATTTGAGTCATTAATCATGTAAATATAATGTGGAAAGTAATAAGAATATTTTAATATAAAAATATTTGATATATATATATATATAATATTTTTTTCAATAATTCTAAAATATTATTTTTATTAAATTATTTTCATACTTTTAGAAAATGGAAACAAATTTAATGTGTTTGTATGACTATCCATCTGTAAAATTATTTTATTTTACTTTATGTATTCTTATTTTATGGATGACTATAAATAAATATAAAATAAATATTTTAGATATTTACTTCATTTTTTGCCTTATGGAGAAGATTTGACCATGATCATATTAAGAAGAATGAATATATAAAATCCTAGCATGGATGAATAACAAAGCAGTTATTATCTGAAATAAGATATTAAAAAAGAAATATTTTTTAAAATTGATAATGAATTATCACAAGTAAATCATATATGTTATTATAAAAAATTATGGTTTCTTATTTGATATATAATAAAAATATATTTGTTATACAGGATTTTTGAATTTTTACTAATATATTTGAAACATATGGTAAGGGATTTATAGCCTTTCTTTTGTTTCTAAGAGACATATACAAATTCACCAGTCATTTATACTATGTGGTTTAAAAACTTCTTCCTAGATATATTATATCAAAAATATCATTACATTTTTTATATTTATATTTTTTTTAAATTTTACTCTTTATTGGTTATAACTATTGAAAATACTTCTAAATCTAGAACATATTTTTATATCAATTTTTCTTCTTTAGGACATATGTTACATTTCCGCACCTATCTAATTTTATGAGGTGCATATACATACCATTTTAAATGTAAGATCATTATTATATTTATACTTATTATATTTTGTGTTTATTGTAATTTTATTATTTCATGGATTATAAGCATTTTTGGTAGTTATATGGTATATGTTTTATGATAGAATCTCATAGTATTTTAGGACTGTTTATTATAATATTTCAACTAATGAAATCTTATGATGTATATATTATGAAAATAAATAAGTATATTCTAATATTTTTATTTCACTAAAATACAATTTTTTACTTCATTTTCATCTATTTAGGTACTTAGGATTCCAAAATAACGTTTATATGAAAAAACATCTTTATCTCACTATTACGTCGAAAATATTTTTTCTTGGAAAACCATGTTTTCTAAATATGTTTCCAATTTCTTTTCACATTCTAATTTTTTTTATTAAAGACAATTTTTCAATATTTTACAAGTTTTATAATGTTTTAAAATAAATTATAATGTCATTTAAAAAAACAATTCCAAATTTTTCTTTTATCAAAAATGTGTAAGGTATTATTGTTTTATGTTGTATGAAATTAATGATATCTTCCACCATCATAACTAATAAATATATTTTTTGTTACAACTATAATATTTAAATTTATTTTAAAATAATTATAATTACAAAGTTATTAATGAATTTTTTATTTGAAATGGATATTTTCAAAAGGCGATATATTTTCCTCTCATTAAATGTTTTAGATGATTTTTAATGATCCCTTTATAAGTTAAAAAGGTTATTTTTGATGAAAATTATTTTGAAAATATTTTATATTATAAGAAGTTGTTTTCAAAATAGAAATTACATTTTCCTGATGTAATTCCCCATTAGATCATTCAAAATCATTTTCCATCAATGATGAAATACTTTAAGGTTACTTGTTCTTTAGTAACTATATGACTGAAGGACACCAATCTTATTATTTATTGATATGGTTGTTTGATTATCATAAAAATAATTTTATGAAACTCGTTTCTCTTACATGGGTTATACTATGACAATGTTATTATAAAACATTCTTCTTTCATTATGTTATGCTGTTATGAAATGCTGAATTGATTTCGAAACCTATTTCTTTTCTAGAGGGCATGTTATGATTAAAATATTATAAAACCCATTATTTTAATGAATTCTGATATGATGCATGTTTTATGATATTATGGAACAAACATATATGATTTTCATTACATGATGGTGGTTATGTTATAACAAATTACAGTTATTATGTTATAACCATGGATAGTGGTTATGTTATAACGAAAACATTTGGTACCTATATATATCTCTAATGCATTTGGTAACGATTGATATCTCATGAGATAAAAAACTATACAATGGGGTGTTAACCATGTTCTGTAAGGGGCATTATCCACTACGATAGTCTATGGAGTGAAACATAACTACAAAAATGTATTTATGAATGAACCCATTATACTTTTAGAGTCTTTGAAATTAGTGGTGAAGTACTATGAAATTATTTTCAATTCACATGTGTACAGAAAAAATCTATTCCAAATTCCAGTGTTATGTTCCCATGGGTCTTGTTGATTTATTCCATTAAGATTCATGTCATCTTAGTAACCATAATTTATTCCATTAATGGAGCTTATGATATATGTTATGTAGTGTGTTATTTTAGAATATTATTCTCATATTCTCATACCCTTATTCTCGTTATTTCTTGATTTATTCCTTGTTTACCCATACTGATAATCTATGATCATCCATTTTAATTTTTCCATTACATTGGATAAGATAAAAGGTATGATGTGTTAAATGTCTATGAGCGTTGTTAGTTACGGAGAACATTGTGGGAGACTCCTTAGCTCACATATAGACTAGTTTATTTTTTGTTCACATTTCCAAAATAACTAGATGTAAACAATTCCTAATTGGATTGTTATGAAATATAATCAATATTCAACTTTTAGGATGAAATAGTTATGTGTGAGAAGCTTGTTTCCTCATAATGGAAAGGAATATACAATGATGAAAACTTACAAAGAGTTTTGATGCTAAAATATTTCATAATATTGTGGATATAGTAGCATTCTATGATAATGAAATTGTGAAAATTAATATCGAAAATTCTTTTCCAAATTAGAATATTATTTATGATGTTATATTACACAACTTAGTGGGTTAATTAAATCTATGAGTGATATAAAATTATGTAATCATAATAGATTAATTTTTGGGATAATGAAGGAACCATGATAATGGAATATTCATTTTTATGACTACATAATATAATTTGATTTCTTCAAGAATATTAGGTATTCATGTTTCTATAATAAGTTCAGAGTGAATTCTAAAGTTTTTTATATATTATATATTGATGAAATATTATATGAAATAATGTTGAAGACGTACCATATGTAAATTAACTGATAAATAAATGATTTTTTGTGAAGGGTGAAGGTTTATTATCTTACATAATACAGAAAAATATCTATAAATAAATATAACTGAGACTTCTAGAGATATGTTAAATTATATATATTGAAATGTTACTTAAAAATTGCAATAAGGAAAATTAAAATGTATGGTTTTTATAAAGCAACATGCTTTCAATCATTTTCTGAAAATGTGTCTAAAAATAGAATTAGATATTGTAAGAATTAGTATAATTTCATTTACTTTAGATGTTGGATACATGTATTGGGTTGGTCTAAATTTTTTCATGATGTACTTGATACGTACAAAGCATAAGTTCCTTGTGTAAGAATGATAAGACGAACTAGTATATAAGGGATATAATTATTCTACTATCTATGAATATCATGATGACTTGAAATAATAGTTTCGCAGGTATTTTTATGAATAATTTTATAGATAAATGGAGTATTTTCATGAAACCTATAGTAACTGACGGTACAAAAGAAAATGATTGGAATGTTTTTTCATATGTAACTAAGGACAAAATATGAATACATGGATTTGACATAGGTACTTTGGTTGTACAAAACCTATTCAATTTCATTCAAATAATGAGTTAGTGGTGGTTCTTTATAAGGATCCTAGGTGACATTAGGGGATAATGAGTCAACTTTATAATATTCATATACGGATGTATCACTAGTGCAGAAAACATTTTTTACGTCGATTATTTTTCATTATTTACGTCGGTTTTTAGGCGACGTTAATACGGACGACGTTATAAATAACGTTTTTTACGTCGGTTATTTAAAACCCAACGTAACATCCCTAACATCACGGTGTTTATCACGTCGGTTCATTAATAACCGAAGTGAAAAATGATGGGGGATGGGGCTTTATAACGGCGGTTATTATATAACCGTCGTGATACACCACGGGTGGGGGGTTTTAGCACGTCGGTTATAGAATAACCGACGTGATAAATATGCGGGGGGGGGGGGGGGTTTATCACGTCGGTTATTTCTAAACCGACGTGATAAAACGCCTGGGATATCGTTTATCACGTTGGTTATGACATAACCGACGTGATTAACCCTTCCCCGGGCCTATTATCACGTCGGTTTATTAAATAACCGATGTGATAAAAAGGCCTGGGAAACGTTTTAGCACGTCGGTTATCCAATAACCGACGTGGTAAATCGATTCGCAGGCCTTTTAGCACGTCGGTTATATTAAGAACCGACGTGATAAAAGGCCCGCGAACGGTTTATCACGTCGGTTCTCGAAAAAACCGACGTGATAAACCCCTACCGATTTATTTACCACGTCGGTTATAAAATAACCGACGTGAAAGAGATATTTTTTTTTAAAAATAATTGCACTGCTCTCACCAAAAAGCAACCAGACACCAAACAACAAAAAGAACCATGCCAGCCCTCCCCCAAGCCCCAACTGAACCACACCCTCATCTATACCCACCTAACAACCTGGCCAGCCCTCCTCCACCACATTAGAGCCCCACCACAACCCTTAGACACCCCCACCACTTGGACAGCCCCCCACCCTCATTTACACCCCCACGACCCCTAGTACAGCCTCAAACACCCATTGGACACCCCTCCCATATCCCTTGGACACCCCCACCCCTTGGACACCCCCACCCCTTGGACAGCCCCCCCCCCCCACCCTCATTTACACCCCCAAGACCCCTAGTACAGCCTCAAACACCCATTGGACACCCCCCCACACCTTGACAGCCCTCCCAGACCCCTTGGACACCCCCCCCCCCCCGACCCCTGGACACCCCCCCGAGCCCTTGGACAGCCCCAATCACCCCTTGGACACCCCTCCCATATCCCTTGGACACCCCCCCCCCCACCCCTTGGACACCCCCCACCCCTTCGACAGCCCCCCCACCCTCATTTACACCCAACCGGCCCCTTGGACAGAACTCCCAGACACCTTAGACACCACTCCCATATCACTTGGACACCCCCCCCACCCCTTGGACACCCCCCCACCCCTTCGACACCCCCCCCCCCCACCCTCATTTACACCCCTCGAACACTAGGACAGCCCCAAACACCCCTTGGACACCCCTCCCATATCCCTTGGACACCCCCCACCCCTTGGACACCCCCCCACCCCTTGGATAGCCCCCCCCCCCCACCCCCTGGACACCCCCCCCCCCCGACCCCTTGGAAACCCCCCCCCCCCCCGACCCCTTGGAAACCCCCCCATCCCCTTGGACAGCCCCAAACACCCCTTGGACACCCCTCCTATATCCCTTGGACCCCCCCCCCCCGAACACTAGGACAACCCCAAACACCCCTTGGAAACCCCTCCCATATCCCTTGGACACCCCCCCACCCCTTGGACAGCCCCCCACCCCCTGGACACCCCCCCCCCCCCCCCCCGACCCCTTGGAAACCCCCCCCCCCCCGACCCCTTGGAAACCCCCTCATCCCCTTGGACAGCCCCAAACACCCCTTGGACACCCCTCCTATATCCCTTGGACACCCCCCGAACACTAGGACTTCCCCAAACACCCCTTGGACACCCCTCCCATACCCCTTGGACACCCCCCCACCCCTTGGACACCCCCCCCCCCCCTACCCCTTGGACAGCCCCCCCCCCCCCACCCCCTGGACACCCCCCCGACCCCTTGGAAACCCCCCTGACCCCTTGGAAACCCCCCATCCCCTTGGACAGCCCCAAACACCCCCTTGGACACCCCTCCTATATCCCTTGGACACCCCCCGAACACTAGGACTACCCCAAACACCCCTTGGACACCCCTCCCATATCCCTTGGACACCCGCCCACCCCTTGGACACCCCCCCACCCCTTGGACAGCCCCCCCACCCCCTGGACACCCCCCCCGACCCCTTGGAAACCCCCCCCCCCCCCCCCCCCGACCCCTTGGAAACCCCCCCCCCCCCCATCCCCTTGGACAGCCCCAAACACCCCTTGGACACCCCTCCTATATCCCTTAGACACCCCCCCACCACTTGGACACCCCCACCCCTTGGACAGCCCCCCCCCCACCCTCATTTACACCCAACCGACCCCTTGGACAGCCCCAAACACACCTTGGACACCCCTCCCATATCCCTTGGACACCCCCCACCCCTTGGACACCCCCCACCCTCATTTACACCCCCCCCCCCCCCCCCCCGACCCCAAGTACAGCCCCAAACACACCTTGGACACCCCTCCCATATCCCTTGGACACCCACCCACCCCCTTGGAACCTCTCCCCCCATACCAAAATCCAGACCAGAAAAACCATCAACAGTAGACCAAAACAAGAAGTAGAGAAAAATTAAACATTCACTTATATAACATTCAAAACTTACACTGTCAACTTCAAAAAAAACTAAATCCAACCTAAACGACTACGAAATACACAATTACATTGACAATATTCAAAATTACATTTTACATTACAAACAACTAAAAGTCAATCAAACCTGTAAAATAATTTGACCACTCCACTTGTAAGTGTTTGATATCTTCAGCAGTAAAGGGTTGAGGGTCATCAAAAAGCTACAAAGGAAGAGGATAGTAGTCAATGTGTATAATGAATAAATCAAATTGAAATATTATGAGAAAGAGGAAATCTTACCAGGTCAAAACTCAGAACTGTCCCAGTTGTTATTATTTCATACATAAATCTTAACATGTAATATCCACATTCTATGATGCCTTGTTTCTCATGACATTTCTGTTTGAATGAGTGTAAATTCAATATATTATTTTTATGTAATAAATCAAAATGTACAAATTATAAATGGATATTTACCTTCGCATGTACATATTTGATCTTGAAATTCCTTTTGTTTGCGCTTTTTTGAAAGTGGACCCATGCCCTGTTAGAAAATAATATGAATGGGGTAAATTTAAAATTCATTATAATATATAAAACTATTGTGAAATTGAAACTTAAGTTTCCAATATATTCTTAAAACTTTCTCGCACATCATCATGGAGAGAGCATATCCAATAAAGTGCTTTCTCCCCTAGGGCAAAAAACCCCTAACATCCAATGATCCCTGATAAAATGAAATTTAACGTTAGTGGTTTTTTATGTTAAAAGAGAATTAACTCTTTGAGAGGGATGTGTTTCATACCTCTCACAAAAAGGCATCATCCAACACTGTGTGATTACATTATTTTCAAATCTATCAGCAATATAAATCATTCTTTGTTCCTCATCCAATGCACATGCTTCAGTGGAAATCAATTGTGGGTCCACGAATCCATATACATCTGTCAGCTCATTCCTCTCACAAATTTTATACAGATACCTAATACAAATCAGACATAAGTATACATTTTTAATAAATATAACGCAAGGAAAAGGTGTTAATACTTACATGATAAAAATTTTCACCACGTTGATGCCCAACTTATCTCCAGTGACAAACTCCATGATATCAGTTTTCATAAGCCCCACACTTAGTTCACGTCCACAGACATGAGCTTCCATTGTAAAGTCATAATGATCCACCAACAAATTTGAATATCTTGACAATTTGTCAAGACTGCTAGTATCTGCATCTGATGTCATAGCTATCTGTCTTTGTTGTTGTCTATACAATATTTCTTTACCTTTGAAGTATTCCTGTAAAAATAAATTGAAAAATATATTAGTTTTCAAATGATAAAACATTAATAAAAATAAAAAATAAAATATATAACATCCATACCTCTATGGTAATGAGTTGAAGAAGTCTGGATGGCCAAAGTAAAAAATGTTCGATACTATGTCCAACTGTCGTCACCTCATCTGTAGGTAATGGTATCCGAGCTGATCTATCTATAATATCCTGTACAGTGACCCTCTGATTCTCTACCTCTAACTTTTGATGATGAACTATATCTCCTATACAATATACCATCCCATATGCAACTATATGATGTTGAGGATCATCAACATACAACTCACAATAAGTAGGTAGCTGCGGCGGAGGAGGAGGATCAAAAATGGGGTCCGCAGGCTGAGGTGGGGGAGTGGGAGCTACTGGGAGAGGTGGAGTGGGAGCTGCACCCTGAAATTGTCTTTGCAAGTCTGCAAACATAAACTGCACTGATCCTCTAATCTTGTCCTCCATTGTCGCATTAATATTATGGTCTTCAGCCTCCAAGGATTCTATTTTTTTTATAAACTCCCTCAACGTTAGAAGTTGAGGAACGTGGCAACACTTTTCTTACCGATACACCTGCCGGATATCCTCTTACACGGCCAGGATGTTCGGGCTTTCCCATTGCCACAGATAAAATATCTTCCCTCCCAGATGGTGTAAATTTCCCCTGTGAACTCTGCTCCTCAAGAGAGTCCTGTAATAATTAATTGAACATTTCTATAACGATTGAAAATATATGACGAAAATAGTAAACTTAAATAAATAAAATAGATATCTTACAATCCTCTCAACTACGAGTCTCGATTCATCTGAAAGATATTGTCCTTTTTTGCCCTTCCGAGATCTTTTCCATTTCTCATGTCTAGATGGAGGGGATGGAGGGGCCACCTCTCCAGAGCTTGAAGACTCAGCTCTTAGTTGTTGAAATTTTTCTGCCATCATTTGTTCTTCCAATAATGCATACCCTCCCCGAGATAAACTATGAGGGTATACATTTTTAGATTGGATCTCTTGATGAGATTTCCTTGTTTGCTGTAAATTAAGAATAAGTAATAATTAACAAAACAATAATAAGATCATTTATATAAGAAAGCTTATAAAAGTTTACATTTCCCTTAACAAAAATGATTCTTTTCTTCTATTTTCAAAAAATTGTCTCCATGTGTCTTCATCTATAAAAGGATATATACGACATGGATTCTCACGACTCCTATGACCATAAATGAAATCAGATGAGAGGGTTGATTTGAAATCCCTCCATCTCCTAGCAGCCAACGATAAGCATTTCTTCCTAACTCCTCCAGTGTCAGGAATATCAAATGTCATCTGATAAAAAAGAGGTTAAAAATATTATATATACTAGAAACATTTAAAGAACAGTCAAACAATAGAAAAATATCTTACCAAAATGGTCTCCCACAGCTAAGAAATTATCGCCTTATCCACACTTCTCCAATCATCATAGAGAATTCTTACTTTTCTCTTAGCCTGAGTTGCTACAAAACCCTTAAAATCTTTAGCATTTGGACCTCTAGGAAGATCATCATCATCAAACTCCACGACTATCCTCTCCTCCTTCGTACGGGCAAGTGATAATTTTGGTAAATGTGTGCACCCACGCTTACCAACCTTTGAACTCTTTTTCGTAATAGGAGCATGTGAATGTTCCTCCCCAGATGTATGACCAATATGCTCATCTCCAGAATCATGTGGCTGATCAACTGATTGATCTGTCATTTTCCTTCAAATCAAAAAAACAAACATTAGTTCACAAATATACAAATTCAAATATTGTAATACTACTTAATCAGAAAATAGAAAAGTGTACTAAATTACATAATAGTAAACATTGGTAATATGGTAAGCATGTTAAACAATGATAAACATGGTAAACACAGTCTGTTGTACCCCTCTCTCTTGGATTTTAATGATCACAATCACTCTTATTATGTTCTAACTTGTTTTCAAGTGTTTTTGTTGATAGGAAAAAGGTTTCCAAGGAGTTGGCCCAAGAATGATGAAAAGTGGACTCACTGAGTCCACCGGTCAGCCGGTGTGAGCTCACCGGCCAGCCGGAGGACCCAGGCAGTAGACTTTCCCACTGCCTGGTGTCACCGGCCGGCCGGTGGACCAGACAGAGAGCCTTCCTCTGTCTGGACCACCGGCCGGCCGCTGGATCACCACCGGCTGGCCGGTGGACCAGACAGAGAGCCTTCCTCTCTTTCTGGACCACCGACCGGCCGATGGATCACCACCGGCCGGCCGGTGGACCAGACAGAGAGCCTTCCTCTCTGTCTGGACCACCGGCCGGCCGCTGGCTCATCACCGGCAGGCCGGTGGACCAGACAGAGCTTTGCTGTCTGGACCACCGGCCAACCGGTGATCCTCCACCGGCCCGCCGGTGCGCCCAGGACTTCTCCTCTTTACGGTTTTTATTGTTTTATCATTTTGGTTTGATACATGTTTTAATAAGTAAAAAATTTACAATATCTAACATTATATGAAAAAAATAAATGTAAACAAGAAATAAACATTTGTTACCTGTAATTTTAGGAATGTACAGTTGGATTGTTTTCCCAAATTCCTTCGTCGTGATCGTTCCTTATGGCACAAACCATGTCTTCAACATACTCATCATTATGTTCTGTTAATCTTTCCATGGAAGTAGGGATCTCACATAAATCATCATCTTCATCAAATTAATCCTCACGAACATATTGTTTTTTCCCTTATAAAACAACAGCCCACTGTATATCTGATTGATCTACTACATAGAAAATTTGTTTTGCATGTGTTGCCATTATAAAAGAATCAGCTGTGTCTTCCAATCTATTCAGATTAAAAAGTGTCATTCCAAATTCATCGTGTCTGACACTGTTGTTACCGATAAACCATTTACAGTTAAAAACAGGAACTTTAATTTTAAAGTAATCAGCCTCCCATATGTCTTCAATCACTCCATAATATGCACTTAATGCCGAAATTGGGTTTCTGTCCTTAGCACTCGAAAAATGCATTGCTTCTGCAAACACCAATACACCACTATTCTGAACTGCACTTCTGTTGACCTGAGCTTTCATATGAAATGTATAGCCATTAATGTCATAAGCGGACCATGTTATCACATTTAAAGATGGACCACCCATTATCCATTTTAATGTCTCTGATACATCTGATCTACCAAGCAAGGTCTTTTTAAACCATGGAAAAAAAGTTTTGTTGTGCTCATTCAAAATCCACATTTCTTTCTTCTTTGGATGACATTGTTTCAACTCATTAATATGCAATGTGATATACGGTTGAACATCAGCTATGTTATTCAAGATGTATGATTCTAACTTCTTCATCTGTTCAGCTGACAGTGATTTGACTTTCAAGACATGAATCCCCTTTCCCTCATTATTAACCTGTTCATGGCGAGATGGAGGCAAACCTATGTGTTGCGCCGTAGCCAAGTAGCTCGTACAAAACTCTGATACCTCCTCAGAAATATACTTTTCAATAATGGAGGCTTCAGGTCGATATGGATTTTTAACATATCCCTTTAATATTTTCATATACCTTTCAAAAGGATACATCCAACGAAGATATACAGGTCCACAAAGCTTTATTTCTCGAACCAGATGAATCATTAAATGCACCATCATATCAAAAAAAGTTGGAGGAAAATACATTTCCAAATGACAAAGTATAAAAATTGCATCCTTTTCCAAAATGTTCAAAGCATTCACATCAATCGCCTTGTTACAAATTGAATTGAAAAAATAACACAACCTCATTATAGTCTTTCTGACACAGATGGGCAATATTCCACGCAGTGCAACTGGTAGAATTTGTTGCATCATGACGTGAAAATCATGTGATTTCATACCTATCAACTTCAAGTCTTTCAATGAGACAAAATTTTTTACATTTGAAGAATAACCTTGAGGAACTTTGATATCATGAAGACACTGACAGAAGCTACTATTCTCCCTCTTCGATAATGTATGACAAGTCGGGGGAAGAAATGTTCGTCTTCCTTTAGGAATGGGAGCTAACTCCAAACGTATTCCCATTGATAGTAGGTCTAACCTTGCATTCAACCCATCTTTCGTCTTTCCTTTAATATATAGCAATGTTCTGATCAAATAATCACAGATATTCTTCTCCACGTGCATGACATCAATATTATGTTTGACTTCATGATACCTCCAACCCTCTGGAAAGCCCCCCACCCCTCCTAAACACCACCCCCACCCCCTACCCCCTTGGACACCCCCCTGGACACCCCCCAACACCCACCCACACCCTTGGACAACCCCCCACACCCACCCACCCCCTTGTAAACCCCCCTGGACACCCCCCGACCCCTCTGGACAGCCCCCCACCCCTCATGGACACCACCCCCACCCCCTACCCCCTTGGACACCCCCCTGGACATCCCCCAACCCTCTGGGCAGCCCCCCCACCCACCCGGACAACCCCAAATACCCTCTGGAGAGGCCTCCACCCCCTTGGACAGCCCCCCACACACATCCACCCCCTTGGACAGCCCCCCACACCCACCCATCCCCTTGGACACCACTCTGGACACCCCCCAACCCCTCTAGACAGCCCCCGACCCCTCTAGAAAACACCCCCACCCCTCCTGGACACAACCCCCCACCCCCGACCTGCTTGGACACCCCCCTGGACACCCCCCAACCCTCTGGACAGCCCCCCCACCCCTCCTAAACACCACCCCCCACCCCCTACCCCCTTGGACACCCCCCTAGACACCCCCCAACACCCACCCACACCCTTGGCCAGCCCCCCACACCCACCCACCCCCTTGTAAACCCCCCTGGACACCCCCCGACCCCTCTGGACAGCCCCCCACCCCTCCTGGACACCACCCCCCACCCCCTACCCCCTTGGACACCCCCTGGACATCCCTCAACCCTCTGGACAGCCCCCCCACCCACCCGGACAACCCCAAATACCCTCTGGAGATGCCGCCACCCACTTGGACAGCCCCCCACACCCATCCAACCCCTTGGACACCCCCCTGGACACCCCACCGACCCCTCTGGACAGGCCGCCACCCCCTTGGACAGCCCCCCACAACCACCCATCCCCTTGGACACCACCCTGGACACCCCCCGACCCCTCTGGACAGCCCCCGCCCCCTCTAGAAAGCACCCCCACCCCTCCTGGACACAACCCCCCATCCCCGACCTGCTTGGACACCCCCCTGGACACCCCCCAACCCTCTGGACAGCCCCCCCCCCCCCCCACCCCTCCTAAACACCACCCCCCACCCCCTACCCCCTTGGACACCCCCATGGACACCCCCCAACACCCACCCACACCCTTGGACAGCCCCCCACACCCACCCACCCCCTTGTAAACCCCCCATGGACACCCCCCGACCCCTCTGGACAGCCCCCCACCCCTCCTGGACACCACCCCCCACACCCTACCCCCTTGGACACCCCCCTGGACACCCCCAACCCTCTTGATATCCCTCCCACCCCCCTGGAATCACTGAAAATTTACCATAACAAGAAGTTGTGTGTGAATAAAGTTGTAACAACTGTAAAAGGGCAACCCATCCAAATGGACACGCCCCAACCCTCTCGGGGAATTATAGAAAGCGATGAAAAATTAGTGAAATCATAAAATTAGTCAATATTGCAAGTCGAACTAATAGATCTAGGGATGATAAATAAGATTATGGTGCCAAAACGAGTTAAAAGGGTTCGCAATCGAAGAATCTTAGCTAGTTTCAACAAAAAAAATCACAACACATATATATATACTATCCGCGAAAAAAACGAATGAGTGGGAGGATTACCTGAGTGCTGCGAGTTTAGATGATTGATCCGAGGAGATTAAATATGAGAAACGATGATCGCAAAACGAATCTAAACCAACGAAATGGATGAGCCGATTTGGGTTTACGCGCGAGAGAGACGAGTCGCGACTGTCGAAGGTAAACTTGCGAATGACAATCCACGGGTCTCGGTAAATTTTTAAATGAGTTATCACGTCGGTTATTCAATAACCGATGTTATAATTTTTTTAAAAACATTTTAAACGTCGGTTATTCAATAACCGACGTAAAAACCTTCCTCTGATTCTTCTTTTACGTCGGTTATTTTATAACCGACGTTATAAAGGGCTCAAAATCCGCGTTTTTTTACGTCGGTTATTCCATAACCGACGTCAAAAACATCTGCGGATTCTTTTTCTACGTCGGTTATAAAATAACCGACGTAAAAAGGCCTTCAAAAACCGCATTTTTTACGTCTGTTATTGAATAACCGACGTAATAACTCGAACATATGTCGATTTGTTACGTCGGTTATTGAATAACCGACGTAACAAACACCCCCCGCTTCTGTTTTTTACGGCGGTTAATGTATAACCGACGTAAAAAACAAAGCCGCGCGATTAATAACGTCGGTTATAAAAATAACTGACGTTAAAGGTGTACTAAACACAGGTTTTGACGTCGGTTATTAAATAACCGACGTAAAAAACCTCGGTTTACATATTATGACGTCGGTTTTATATAACCGACGTAAAAAATGGTGACGTAAAAAACGTTTTCTGCACTAGTGTATATTACTCCAATGGGTGATATTGTATTTAGTAGAACATCCATATACGATAAAATGGAATATCCAATTACTAAGGAAATATCATTATAGTATCATGATTCTCATGTGTGATCTATGTTGAATCATGTTATACCAAAAAATGCACAAAAGGGGGGTGAATTTGTCTTTTACAAATTGTTCACAAATTGTGATCATGACGGAGTCTATACTTTTATCTTTATTAGGATGTTTATGTAGTGGAAAATAAATAGTTAAAGAACACAATAATGTATAGTGATTTGAGGAACATTAGGCCCCTAATACACTCCAATAATGCTCTACTCCGTGAACATAGTGATTTCCACTATCTGGTCCTCTTATGAACAGACCATCCACAACTGAGTGCAGACAGTTGACACCATTACTAGTTAAGGCTAAAAACATGGCTTTCTAGTTCATACACATAACCGAATACACATCATTGTACGATAATCTGGTTACTCACAATAAAATAGAGTATTTGACTTGAAATACTATCCAATTGATCTTTACAATTTCAACCTCACGCAACTAAGAGTTGATGGATCGTCATCTTTGGAAAAAATGATCGTTAGGTAGAAGTAGTCTTAATCTGATCCAGTTGTAGTAGATCTTGAAATAATTTTAGAAACATAAACAATAATAGATTCACAATAGATAATCAATCTAGAATCGATGAATCTTCAAAATATTTCTTCTTCTTTATAAAACACAGAGGTTGTGGTTCCTTGTAATAGTACATCTATAAATCTCGAATGACTTTGTAAAACTGTAGTCATGAAGAACTCAATATATTATTATATATTTTCTTGATTATTCACCCTCACTTTGTAATAAAAAATTTCACAGATATATATATATAATAATGGAAAAAAATTTCCATAAGAAAATTAGATCCACAAATGTCGCCTTTAGAATTTTGATATTCAAATATTTAAATAATAGAGAAGTCATAACTCCCCTGAATATATGGCATGAAAAGCTCCTCTTAAATAAATCTTTTAAATCACAAATAAATAGATTTGAATCAGTCAATGATGTTCTTTAATGTCAGGCTTTTAATTTGGCTTTAAATCCACCAAATAATCTTGATAAATTTGGTTACTCAATAAAGTCGTAATTTAAATCTCTAATGCCAAACGTAGTGTTGAACTGCATGACATACATTCTATAAATGTAAGGTTCACAACTTAAGTAGGATCATCCATTTTTCAGATGTACGGTTGATCATCCATAATTTTCTCTTCAACTCTCAAATGTACGGTATATAATCCATACTTTTATCATCTTCTAATGGTAAGGTACATGATTCATACTTTCTGATACAATGTAATGTTGTTTAAAAAAGTAAGGTTGATGAACCATACTTTCGAGAGAAAAAATGTTCCATAATAATGTAGGGTTCTTCTTCCATACTCTTCTGATAATGTTTGGTTTCTTAACCATACTTTTCTGATAACTTATGGTTTCTTAACCATAGATTTTTTATAACATATGGTTTCATAAACATACATTTCTGATATCCCATAATGTAAATGACAGATTACATCCTTACGATATGCTCCTCAATGTAGGGTATTAATAGTGTTTCCATAACACACTAAAGTGATTCCCAAACACGTAGAGCATGAACAGTGTTTCCAGAACTTGCAAACATGCTCAAAAAATTTCCGAACACTTTGTCAAGTCTTCCACCCATATTAAATGCTTTAATATTATTCTAAAATATAGAAATACTGAATATTAATTTCTAGAAATATACTCAAAGTAAAATCATTAGAATAAAAAATAAGAGTATTTATGAATATCAAAATCATCATAAAGAGTTAGAGTATTGTTCTCAACAGTCATCCCTTTTTGATGATCACAAAACTCATGAAATGACCAATAAAAATTATCTTACAACATAGAGTTTAGATTTTTTCAAAGATAAAAACAATATATAATTTTATCAAAAATTAATTCTAAATTTTTTCATTTTATCCTTTCTCATAAATTAAAAATAATATCTCCTCATTAATAAATAAAGAAAAAAAATTGTGTTTATCCAAAAAATTTCTCCTTAAAAAACTTTTATAAATTTCTCTCCTTAAAAGGAAAATGCTTCTTTTTTCCATATGAGTGAAATATTTATATAAAAAATGTTGTGTTTATCCATATTTCTCTCCCTTTTGTGATATCAAAAACAATGATAGAATAAGGAATATAACACATTTAATTGTAGCGAAGAACCTAAGTACATTCTATGATAAACTATTTATCAATATTTGAAACAGGATTACTAAAATTATAATATAGACAGTACAATAAAACAAACTAATAACACATAAAAGTGTAATGGAAATATATTTGATTAAAAATATATGTACAAGTACGGAAATGAGAACAGGAATCAAGGTTGGGATAAAAGGTTTTGGGAAACAGGTTTCAACATCTCTGAATGACTTCCCTGAGCTCTAACATCTGCAGTCTCAACCTTTTAATCAGTACATTTCCTAATTGGACTATGAGATCCCTTCCTTCCTAATTCAGATGGATATCTTCCCCTAAATTGACTCTGAAGAATCATGTAACCTCTCTTCTATATTTATAAAAATATTTAGTTTCTTGTTGAATATGATAAAAAAAACACTAACCCCTAGTTCATCTGATGTAAGAAAACCAATAAGATGTTTTTGATTATCCAGTAGAACTAATAATCGCCCACTGTGACACTATAAGTCCTGCGATTTGTCAGTCATATTGCTCATTACTGTTGTAATGGCATGGAATCTCTTGATTATATTTTGTAAAGTACCTAATGTACTTCCTTGATTGTCCCTAACAATTTCAAACTGTTTCTCCATGAAAATCTTGAATTATTACAAATCTGATTTTTTTACAATTTCCAATTTTAGTTTTCCAACTTCAGCTAACATTTCTTTGTTAAAAAAATCGAATTCCATTTTTTAAACTGAACTATCTTTCATGTTCTGAAACATATGTCTCTCCTTTTATAATTCTCTTCTCAACGAATCATTTTTTCTTGAACATTATTAAATTTTAAGATTAACTCCTCCACATGAACATTCTCAGAATCAGAGGCACAGTGTGCTTGACTCTCAGTCTGATCTTCCACTGGATTTACTAAAACTAAAAGTTGGGATTCAGCATATGATTTTTCTTTATCCTCAATCTGTACTAGCTTCTATTCTGATTTTTCCTTCGATTCCTTCCCTGACTCATCCACAGAAAAACCCTCATCAATAATTTCAGTTTGAATTTCAGAAAGGTTCTCTTCTTGATTCATATTAATAGGTTCTTTATTGTCCTGATCATCTTCCTCATTAATTTCCTCCAACACTGGATCTAATAATATATGTTCTTCTTAATTTAATTCCTCTTGATCTATCTTAGTATGTTGTACAGTTTGATTAGATTTATGTCTATTAACTTCAAGTTATCCAGTATTTTCAATAGTTTCAGGCACAATTTCATTTTTCAACTTGAGGAGTCACCTCACGCTATGAAATTGTTGGTTCTTCAATTGATTGTACTGTAGATTGTCTAATAAATCTTTATCTCAGAAGAGTTTTTTTTATATCAACATTTCATTGAGTAGGTTTCTCACCTATTTGATCCACTTGATGTTTTTCCTCTAGAGTACCTCATGAATTTCTTTAGCAGAAAGTGGGTTGACTACTTTAAATCTCAATCTTCATGATGTTTTTGAAACTTCACTTACTCTTGATTCAGCCATTCTCCCCCTTATATTTCATAGTTTTCTCCCCCTAATCCAAGTCCTAGTATTCCTCAGCTCCAATAGGAATGATCTTGCCTTTCACAGTACTCTAGAATAATCCAATCTTCCTTAGATTTGTAGAATTGAAAATATTGTTGTGATGAAATCTTACTCTTGAATCAATTAATCTTATCATATCTGACTTAAAAAACAATTCTAAAATGAACCTTCCATTAGAATAGAAGTTCATTCTAGCCTCTGGTTGAAAGTAGTAGTTGATATATCTTACCATATATCTCCAAAGATTCAACTTGATTTCAATCACAAGAAAAAAAATTATGTACATTTTTGGAAACATAATCTTCTCCATCTCTAACATCCTAGGAGCAATCCCTATTTCCACAAACATAACAAGAATATTTTTATCAGGTTTTATATCCTTCAGTAACATTTTATTATAGTTATAGTTCCAAATAAAAATTACATAATGTTATCATACATATGTTCATTATTTATAATATTCTTTAAGTTGAATTGATAAACTCCCTCATTAGGGAAGATTAAGATTCTTGTTATTTCTTCTAAATGAAATTGAAAAATAATGATCTTCAACTTTTGAAAATATGGTGTCCTCTGTTTCTCCAAGACTGAACTGAATATATTTTTAAAAAATTGACGAATCTTTTCCTTATATAGAAACTCTATATTTTTATCACTAAAAGTTTGCTGGAGATTCTGAAGGGACAATGATTTCTTCAACATTAGATTGGTCTGGTACAACCATTCCAAATCCAACACTTTTCCTTGTAAGATCCTATTACCTGTAGAACATTGACATTTCGGGTTACTAGGATATCTTTACTTGATTCTCTGTTTCTAGTCCACTTTTGTTTCAATGTTTTGAAGGGTCAGAGGTTTAGGGTTTCGACGGTTTAGTAAAAGGTAGGCGAAGGCGGTAAGGGTTTATGGTGTTTCGAAAGGTTTTGAAAAAAATGAATGGTTATGGAATTTGAAATAGTTTCTGATATCCTTGATTCCCATGTTATTTACTTACATAATAATCATTACAATATTTAAATAAAATAAAAAAATACATGGAAAAAAATAAATGAAATTTTAAATTATTCTAAAAACAAATAACTGGATTATTAATAATAGTGAAGAAAAAACACATTAAAATTTAAATTTAAAATTTCATTTAAAATTAAATAATCCTACCCCCCCTCCCAAAATAAAATCAAACCTTGTGGTGGGATGTGGTTTAGTAAAAATATCAGCTAATTGAATGTTAGTACATACAAATTCTAACAATATATCCTTTTTAAGAACATGATATCTTAGAAAATGATATATGATATAAAAATGGTTAGTTCTAGAATGATTAACAGGGTTTTTTAAAATATTTATAGCACTTCTATTATCTCATAAATTAGGTGGGTTATTATAATTTAGTCTAATGTTCATAAGAGTGTTTTTCATCCAGCAAAACATGTGTTGAACAATTTCCTGAGGATATATATTCTTCCTCAGCTATTGACATGGTAATTGAGTGTTGTTTCTTATTAGACCATGACACTAAAGATTTTCTAAAAATGTGAAAATTCCCTGATGTGTTTTTTCTATCTAATCTATAACATCCAAAGTCAGATTCTGAATATGAAATAAAATTAAAATCAGATGCTTTTGTATAGAGAAGAGACTAAAAAACAGGTCCATCCAAATATCTAAATATTCTTTTGACAGCACTTAAATGATATTCATTTGGATCATTTTGAAAGCTAGAAAAAAGACATATAGATTATATTGTATCTGGCCTACTAGAAAAAAGATATAATAATATACCAATCATACCTCTATATAACATGTTGTGAACTAATTTTTTAGTTTCATCCAAATCAATTTTTATATTAGTACACATAAGAGTTGTATATGTCTTGTTGTTTTCAAGTCCAATTTTTTTTGGTAAATTATTAATGTATTGGATTTGATAAAAAAACATTTCCAAAATATTTTTGATAGATTTTATGTCCAAAAACGAAATTTAATTCTACCATCATACTCATTTAAATAATTTTTCTGTTAAATTTGAAAAATCATGACAGAGTTTTTTGTTTGTTGAACCAAAAATTACATCATCAAAATAAATTTTAAATAATAAAATATTAGAGTTAATAGTTTTATTAATCAATATTGAATCTTTCATCCCAATACTAAAATCATTTTTCAAAAGATAAGCACTTAATCATTCATACCAAGCTCTGGTTGCTTGTTTAAGGTCATAAAGTGCTTTAGTGACTTCAAAAACAAAATTTGGTTTTCTTTGAATTTTCCAAACCAGGAAGTTTCTCAACATAAATTTCCTCTAATAAAAAACCATTTAAAAATGTTTACTTAACATCTATCAGAAATAATTTAAATTTCATATGAGATGCATAGGCTAAAATTATTCTAATAGCTTTTAATCTATCTGCTCGTGCAAAAGTCTCATCATAACCTATAGAGTCTTCCTTATTATATCCTATAGCTACTAGTCTTGTTATATTTTTAGATATTATTCTTTGATAATCTTGTTTATTTCTAAAGACTCATTTAGTTCCTATAACCGGATAGTTCTGAGGCCTTTCAACTAAATTTCAAAGTCCATTTCTCTTGAACTAGTTTAGTTCTTCTTTCATTTCTATCATCCAACATTCAACAACTAAGGCTTCATCTAATGCCTTAGGATCTAATTGGGATAGAAAGGTAGAGATTTTGAGAAGGTTTCCTAAATTTTTTAAAGTATTTATTCCAGTTTCTAGGTCTCCTATAATAGTTTCTAAAGGGTAACTCTTTAGAGTTTTATACTATTTATATTGTACACTATTTGGTTCATCAATGGAATTTTCTTCAAAACTGGACTGAATATCATTTAAATATTTTTCAAAATCATATTTTATGTTATCATGTCTCATGTTATCATTAGAGACAGATTCATCAATTTGGTCTTTATTTTTCTCAAGGGGATCAAATTCATTAAATTTCACATGAACTGATTCTTCATCAATCTTTGAATTTTTATTAAAAACTCTATAAGCAAGGGAAGTATCAGAATATCATAAGAAAATTCCTTCATCATATTTTGGGTCAAACTTATGAAGATTTTCCTTGGTGTTTCAGGTGTAATCATTGCATCCAAATACATTAATGTAATTTACATTAGGATTTCTGTTGATTGAGAGTCTATAGGGTGTCTTTTTAAAAATTGGTGTGATTAAAACTCTATTCATCATATAATAGGTTGTTCTTATATCTTTTTTCTAGAAATAGGTAGGAAGACTGTATTCATTTAGCATAGTCATATCCATTTTCTCAATAGTCCTATTTCTTCTTTAAATAATTCCATTTTGTTGTGGTGTTCTTAGTGCAGAGAAGGTGTGTTTAATACCCATATTTGATAAAAAGTAATTAAATTCAATATTCTCAAATTCCCTACCACGATAACTACTTAATGAAATTATTTTAAAAACCTTTTCTTTTTGGACATCTTTTTAAAAACTTTCAAATATAGTAAAAGATTCATTTTTATATTTTAAAAAATAAATCCAATTAAATATAGAATAGTTACAAACTAAAACATATACATATAATTTACCAGCCATGATTTCTATTCTTAATGGTCCAAAAAAATACATATGGATAATTTTTGGAGGTTTATATGTAGAAATTTTTATTAACAGATTTGATGAATGATTTATACTGCTTGCCAATTTTACATGCATCACAAAATCTATTTCTTTCAAATTTGAGACAAGAAAAATCATAAACTAATAATTTCTTAGAAATATTACGTAAATAATATATATTTCTGTCATGACCCCCTCCCCACAAAGTGTACCCCTCCTGGGCCGGCAATGTGAGAAGGGAGATAATGACCCCCGAGTCCCGCCTCCAGTAGGCCCCGAGTTGGCGACTAGCACCGAGGGTATAATAACATACAAATGGGAGGCATTACCCTCTAAGAGAACACATGCAGAAGAGAGAGATAGAATAGACTCCAACCAACTCCATCTCATAACTGAAAAAGAAACCCAAGTACATATATGAAATGTTATGCAAAAGTACTACAACTGAAAGGGGAAACTAAAAGTACCCAAAAGAAAGTAAAACGACAGTGACCACAAGCCCGAACAGCTCCTCCTCCAACCGCAAGCTAGTAGTAACCAGCTTGATCTCCAACCTGCTCCAAGTGACCTGAAAAACAGTTTATATGTACATAGGGTGAGTATAACAGTATACTCAGTAGGATCCTCTCCAAGACTCTCGTCCAAAAGTAAAGAAAGCATGCTAAAGCCCAGTGAACTACAAGTGAAACTAACTCGTCACCTAAACAGGTATACTATGTCCCTAACCTCACCATGGATACTCTCACCAAGTAACGCATACAAGAATATAGCATATATTAAAGAATATCAAGGGTACCCCGCTACAACTTCCCCACTGGTTTGCCGCTTTGCCCCAACGACATACGTCCTGTGCATCTCTCTCCAAAGGCTTGCCCGCAGACACCTGGGCTAAGCTCCACATTCTGCACCTCGTGCACCACAAAGGCTTGCCCGCAGACACCTGGGAGAAGCACCACACCGTCCTCACAACCAAAGTAACCAGGTAGTTTCCGGGAGCCACCATAGCTCGTATAACGTGTATCATACGTTGAGTATTATTCCTCAAGCCATCACAGCCCATACGCCGAGTAAGGATCCTCAAGCCATCACAACCTATACACGTTACACCTATAGTATTCCATAGGATACTATATCCAGAATATATGTGTGTGAAATAACCACAAGCCATTACAGCCCTCTACACACATATATGGGTAAAACTTACCAGTGTGCCTACCAGCACAAGGATCTACCAAGAGAAGAGAGCGGGGCCAAAGGGGGTAGTCAGCCATTCAACCTCCCATCAGAATGTTGGAGAAAACACCCCCCCCCCCCCCAGGGCTCAGAATCCCCGGGGTGTCAGTTGCCCTTACCGACAGGGTGGAGTGGCGTATAGAAACACAAAAAGTACAGAATATATAAGTAACTCACATCCACACTATGGGCAGTACCTAGTCTTAGATACAACTGCAGCTAACGTCTCTCAGACTCCAGGCTGCTACATCTAAGACTAGGTATCCTATAAGCACACAAACAAAGAAGAGATTTATTAGATTACTCCATTCTCATTTTTCAGTTCCACTGTACGTTAATTAATTCTTTAAACATTAATTAAGAATGAAAAATTCCACATTAAACTGAAATGGAATCACATTCAAAAACAACTACTCCTTTTTAAGATTCACATCACCTTTAAATTCCAGCATCTCCATCCCCATGGATTTTCACCATTTAATCAAACATTCATTACAGAATTACTTTTCCACATTCCCAGGAATTCTAGAAAAACATCCTATGCTTCTAAACACAAAGGAGGCTCAACACGGTGAGTAGATATACTACCCGTCAAGTCTTTGTCGCCTATAGAAAGAGCATAGACCCATCCTCCATCGAGAGGCTAAACACGGAAATCATGTGGCATACCCCGCGTGTCTTCGCCTCCTTCGGAAAGAGGGTAAGCAAGACCAGCTCCCTTGAGCTGTGGGGAAATGTAAAGCAAATAAACAACCAAACCAAACCACCAACATCAAACCATCACATTCATCTCATACCATCACACTTGGTGTCCTCCCCGACACCCATATGCATAAACCGATGCATCTCGCCACACTAGGCGTCATCCGCTGCCACAACCACAAGTCTCCATGCCTCCACATATCACAACAGCCATCCAGGCTCACATCACAGCACAAGCAGCAGGAAAACAAACATCACAAAATTGGCTCTCGGCCCTTTAACAAACAAGAGGGTAACTCAGAACCCTTTTAGAAATTCCCACATAATTTGTTCTCAAATCCATATCGAATTAACAGATTTGTTATTCGTAGGTTCCAATCATGGATACCTAATCAGTAAGCTATCACAATTAAACAAACATGCTTACTTCCCTAATTTGATTATCCTAAAATTAGAACTACAACAACGACAACAACCAGATTAATTTACATGCTTCTTTATCTTTAGCCAATTAATTAAAAATTAATTCCGGCTTTACGTTCGTTATCAATTCCTATCATGAACGAACAACGAGTCAAAGAAACATAGATATCACTATATCTAGGAAAACATGAGGCAAACCGTTATCACGGTATAAAGCAACAACATGCGATCAACCAATTCTTTTAATCCGGTTCAAGTATTTAATTAGGTCAATTTCATTGTGATCCAAAGGAATAAATCATGCTAATTCTACGATTGCACATACACAATTAGAGAAGCCATGAATCCCCTACCTCAAACAGTTCCTCACGTTCTTTATCCACACAACAGGTCACGATCCTCCCGTCGTGACAACTGCATCCACCGGAGGATGTTGCGGTACGACAGTACCAACCAACCCCAAAAAACCCATTAGAATCTTGGAGAATATATGGTATAATTATTGAAAGGAGGATAGGAGAAGATGAACCCCAAAAGAACGACGATACAACATACCTTATATCGAAGATTGATCGACACGGCTCAGTTGCATCCAAAACAGAACAGAACCAATCCTCAGGGTAAAGATTGATTGTGCAACTCCTACGGAAAGGATTGAAAGTTTCTAGCGTCTCTTAGCCGAGAACAAAGAGAAAGAACAAGGGAGAATGATATCTCATCCCTTTTTAAGATTAAATGGGGCGAAAGTTTAAGATCCGGTTAATTCTCCATTAAAAACGGATCGCATTAACCCACGCGGTTTGACCAAGTAAAACATTCCAAGCCTTAGGAATAATTAATAAAGGATTTATGGCATTGGAATCGGCCTTAAGAGCCCTTAAAAATAAGGCTTTAAATGTATTTTACGTCAAAGGAAACGTCAAAAGGGGCAAAACGGTAGGTGTCTGGAAACACTGTTCACCCACCGTTACTGTACATGAAACCGATCTGTGAAACTGATCTGTCACACCGATCTGTGAAACCGATCAGTGAAACCGATCTGTGAAACCGATCTGTGAAACTGATCTGTCACACCGATCTGTGAAACCGATCAGTGAAACCGATCTGTGAAACTGATCTGTCACACCGATCTGTGAAACCGATCTATCACACCGATCTGTGAAACTGATCGGTGAGACCGATCTCTCAGACCGATCGGTGAGACCGATCTATCAGACCGATCGGTGAGACCGATATGTGAAACTGATCTGTCACACCGATCTGCGAAACCGATCTGTCACACCGATCTGTCACACCGATCTGTGAAACTGATCCGTGAGACCGATCTGTCAGACCGATCAGTGAGACCGATCTGTCAGACCGATCGGTGAGACCGATCTGTGAAACCGATCTGTGAAACCGATCTGTCAGACCGATCTGTGAAACGGATCGGTGAGACCGATCTGTCAGACCGATCGGTGAGACCGATCTGTCAGACCGATCTGTCAGAACGATCTGTGAAACTGATCGGTGAGACCGATCTGTCAGACCGATCGGTGAGACCGATCTGTTACTGTTCATAAAACTGGAAACACTGTTCACAGAACTGGAAAATTGGCAAAGTGTTGGGGATATGTCCTCTTGACCTCCCAGAACACCTCCAACACCAACATTTCACAAAGTAATGGACCGGAGAGGTCCGGTCCATTACATTAGATACCTCTCAAAACATTCTCGTCCTCGAGAATTAAAAACCAACCCAGAAGAGAAGAGGGGTCCGAACAACCACCCCATAAGATACCTCTCAGGGAAAAACCACCATGAGTTGTTCGAAAGCTGGAACAAAACTCTGACATCTAGAAACAAACAATCCATACCCAAACAATTCATTCACAACATCACATCAAAGGTACATAAATAAAACATGAAAGGTCTAACCAGAGAGGAAACATCATTACATGAAAGGAGTTAAACATTACACAACTCTAGGTACTGAGCACGTATCTGTGACTCACGCTCCCAGGTACTCTCCTCCATGACACCGTGTCACCACAAGACACGAACTAAGGGGATAGAACACCCACACAACACCTTCTCCTTGTGGTCTTGGATCTCCACAGGTCGCTCCTCGAAGGCTGCATCATCATCAATATCGATCTCTCCCCAATCGATAACATGAGATTCATCATGAAGATAACGACGGAGCTGTGATACATGGAAAACATCATGTATCCGACTCATCTGAGGGGGAAGTGCTACTCGATACGCCACAGCTCCAACACGAGCTAACACCTCGAAAGGCCCAACAAACCGGGGAGAAAGCTTACTTCCACGACCAAACCTTCGCTGCCCACAACGGGGAGTCACCTTCAGAAACACATGATCCCGAACATTATACTCTAACGGTCTCCTTCTTTGATCAGCATATGATTTCTAACGATCTTGTGATGTCTTCATCCTCTCACGAATCACTTGAACCATCTCTGTCATATTCTGCACTAGTTCTGGTCCGAGAATTGCTGACTCTTTGACCCCAGTCCAGCACAACGGAGAATGGCATGGCCGGCCATACAAGGCTTCAAACGGCGCCATACCGATGGTAGAGTGAAAACTATTATTGTAAGCGAACTCTACCAAGGGTAAGTGCTTCTCCCATTAACATCCAAAATCAAGAACACAAGAGCGCAACATGTCTTCATGAGTCTGGATGGTTCGCTCTGTCTGACCATCCGTTTGAGGATGAAACGCAGTGCTAAGGCATAGTTGAGAGCCAAAAGCATGCTGGAGACCTCTCCACACCCTAGAGGTAAAACGAGGATCTCGATCAGAAATGATCGTCTTAGGAACTCCGTGAAGCCTTACCACCTCCTCCAGATACTGCCTCGACAAAACCTCCACTGAGCTCGACTCCTTGATTGCTATGAAGTGGGCTGATTTAGTTAAACGGTCCACTACCACCCATATAGCCTCATGTCCTCCCGGAGCTCGAGGTAAACCTGTAACAAAGTCCATTGAGATGTCCTCCCACTTCCATTGAGGAATCTGAATTTGTTGGAGAAGACCACCAGGAACACGATGTTCGGCCTTCACCTTCTGGCAGACTAAACATCGAGACACACACTCTGCAACTGTACGCTTCAGCCCAGGCCACCAAAACTGACTCCTTAAGGATCGGTACATCTTCGTCACACCAGGATGTACCGCCAAGGGTGAACTATGGAACTCTCGGAGAACCATCTCGCGCATCGCCAAGGGAACAAAAAGCCTTCCATGATACAACACTCGGTGTTGTTCATCCTCCGACCAGCCATCAGGGGCCTCCCCACAAACAACTCTGTCTCTCCATACTTCCACCTCTAGATCACCCAACTGAGACTCTTCCACCTTTTTCATTAGGGATGACTGCACCGTCATCTGGAAAAGACAACCTCTTCCCCCAACTTCTCCCATATCAAGATGCAAAGCTGATAGCTCTTCCATCACTCTCCAGGAATCACCAGATTCACGCACAACATCATTACGCGACTTTCGGCTCAGCGCATCAGCAATAAAATTTCCCTTCCCAGGTGTATACGATATTTCGAAGTCGTATTCCTGCAAGAACTCCATCCACCGACGCTGCCTCAAGTTCAAGTCACGTTGGGAGAAAACATAACTCAAACTCTTATGATCGGTGAAAACCACAAAGCGCTAGCCAATGAGGTAATGTCTCCACAACTTCAGCGCAAACACCATGGATGCCAACTCAAGATCATGGGTGGCATAGTTGCGTTCATGGGGACGCAACTTCCGAGACCCATAAGAAACAACTGACCACTGCTGCATGAGAACACAGCCTAGCCCCAGATGTGAAGAATCACAGAAAACATCAAACTGGACTCCCTCCGCTGGAAGACAAAGGACTGGAGCACTTACCAACTTCTCCTTTAGATACTCGAAAGCTGTCTGACACTGATCAGTCCATATGAACACTTGATCCTTCCTGGTCAAAGCTGTCAGAGGAGTCGCAACTCGGGAGAAATTAGCCACAAACCTTCTGTAATAGCCTGCGATACCAAGGAAACTTCGCACCTCTGACACGGTCTTGGGGGCTGGCCAAGACACCACTGCTTCTATCTTCAAAGGATCCACAGCTACTCCCTGTTGGGACACAACATGTCCCAAGAAACGAACTTCTCAAGCCCAGAACTCACACTTGGACAACATCCCAAACAACCAATGTTGGCGAAGAACTCCCAAAACGGCTCGTAGATGCTCTGCATGTTCTTCTTCAGATGTGGAGTACACAAGGATGTCGTCGATGAAAACCACAACAAACTTGTCCAGGAATTCACGGAACACAGCATTCATCAACCCCATGAAAACAGCTGGAGCATTTGTCATGCCGAATGGCATTACAACAAACTCATAATGCCCATGACGACAGTAGAAAGCAGTCTTCGGGATATCCTCATCCTTTACATGCATCTGATGATATTATGACTGCACGTCGATCTTTGAAAACCAACTTTCACCCTTCAGTTGATCGAATAGGTCATCAATCTGCGGAAGAGGATAGAGGTTCTTTATTGTCACTTTGTTTAACCGAAGATAATCGACACACAACCGCAAACTACCATCAGCCTTTTTCACAAACAAAACTGGTGCACCCCCCGGTGACACACTTGGCCGAACAAAACCACACTACAACAGACCGTCGAGCTGAATACGTAGCTCTCGTAACTCAGATGGGGCCATCCTATACGGAGACATAGAGATAGGAGACGCTCCCGGCTGTAGCTCGATCCCAAACTCGATCTCTCGTCGAGGGGGTAAGGATACAACCTCTTCTGGAAAGACGTCAGGGTACTCCTCTATGACCCTAGGAAACGCCAACTGTTGAACCTCTAAAGAACTCAGCATCATCCCAGCCATCATGGATGATAAGGATAAAACTCGTCTATGACTCATCCGAGGATCTCTCTCACCAACAAACACTACTTCCTCTCCATCTTCATCAAAGAAAACGACCTTCTTCCTGTAGCAATCCACAACAGCCTGCACCGAATACAACCAATCCATGCCATGTATGACATCATATGGTTGTATTCGCAAACATAGGAAATCTCCCCAAGAGCGGTGTTGCCCCAACACTAGCTCACAGTCTCTACATACTTCAAACAAGCTAGCTCGACCTCCAACTGGCGTAGTCAACGCCAAGGGCACTGGAAGCCTCTCTACCTCAAGTCCCAAAGCGTGGACAAGGGTAGGGGATATAAAGGAGTGTGTCGCTCCTGAATCAAACAAGGCATACACCAAGGTACAAAACAAGCAAAGGGTACCTCGGACGACGTCTGGCTCGCTTGGGGCTGGCAACGCTAGAGCATGAAGCTGACCACGACCACCTCCACGGCCTCTCTGACCCTGATGACGACCACCACCATGGTCGCGCTCTGCTCTCTGAGGACGGGGAGCGTCATGGGGCTGTCCTCTACCTGCTCCATCTACCCTCTGGTGATCTAAAGTTGTTGCCACCTGCTGCTGCTGCCTCGGCTGGAACTACCTCAACGGAGGAACCTGGAGTGGAGCGCCTGGTGAACGATGACTGCACTGAAAAGTCGGGCACTCCCGCTGCTGATGTCCACGTCCACCACAAGAAAAACAAGCGCCTGATCCCTTTTCATAGGCCTGAGAGTTGCTGCCTCTGGAGAAACGAGATGGAAAGGGCTGGGACCTACCCCCAGGTGAATGGAAACTCTTCTGCCCTGAAAACCAGGAACCCCGGACCACAGCTCTGCTTCGTGAGGAATCATGACGATTCCCCTCTCGTGATGATCCGGTCCTATCCAAAGTACTCTCAACAACCTCTGCCCTCGCCAGCACCTCAAGATATGTCTTCAGCATAAATGGGGTGACCCGGCGCTGGATCTCTGGGCGCAAAGCCTCCTCGAAATGCCACGCCCTGGCCTCATCATCTGGTAACAGGTCTGAAGCATATCGTAGAAGGTTCCTGAAACGGATTCCAAACTCTCGAACACTGGAGCTCCCCTGTCGAAGGGTGAGAAGCTCCTGGCGACTGGACGCCTTCGCAGTCGATGAAAGAAACTCGACTCTAAACCTGTCTCGAAACTCCTCCCATGAGATCGCTGACTCCTCACGATCCCCGAGGAACAAGAACCACCACTCTCTCGCTGCTCCACGCAACATCGTCACAACCAAGGACACCCAGTGTTCCTTCTGAGCACGAATGGAACTGAAGCCTATCTCGACCTCCTCCAACCAGTCTTCTGTGACTGCATCTGAAACGGGGCCCTCGTACTTCTGTAGAATCTGGCGCGGGAACTCTCGGAGTGTCTTCCTCCAAGTGTCATTGTCGTCCACCTCTACCCGGAGGCGATCTGCTGGAATAGCCTGCTGGGAACCTTCTGCGCAAACCTGACGGGGACGCCGACCGGGAGCCATACCTGTAAAATAACAACTGTTAGAGCTCCTAAGCCAGGAATATGGAAGATTTGACATTAATTAATTAATTATTTTGTTTTATTAATTTTTTTTAGGTTACCTATCCCAAGGTCTACCCATTCAAACACAAGCGCAAAGAATAATGATGCATGATGCTTTCCTAGGTCTCTACCCTACAACCAGTATCACTTTGTTTAGTAGCCATCGTAAACTTAAAGGTCTGTGCAACAGATCATAGGGGGCCCTGAACGCCTATGTCTCTGCCAGTATCCAGTGTTTACCCCACTTTCTAAACATGAATGACACTGTTTCCCTACCATCCCATGCATCCTCGCCTATTCCTAACTCCAAACTCCATCCTATCCCTCAACCAGACCTTTGATACCACTCTGTCACGACCCCCTCCCCACAAAGTGTACCCCTCCTGGGCCGGCAATGTGAGAAGGGAGATAATGACCCCCGAGTCCCGCCTCTAGTAGGCCCCGGGTTGGTGACTAGCACCGAGGGTATAATAACATACAAATGGGAGGCATTACCCTCTAAGAGAACACATGCAGAAGAGAGAGATAGAATAGACTCCAACCAACTCCAACTCATAACTGAAAAAGAAACCCAAGTACATATATGAAATGTCATGAAAAAGTACTACAACTGAAAGGGAAAACTAAAAGTACCCAAAAGAAAGTAAAACGACAGTGACCACAAGCCCAAACAGCTCCTCCTCCAACCGCAAGCTAGTAGTAACCAGCTTGATCTCCAACCTGCTCCAAGTGACCTGAAAAACAGTTTATATGTACATAGGGTGAGTATAACAGTATACTCAGTAGGATACTCCCCAAGACTCTCGTCAAAAAGTAAGAAAGCATGCTAAAGCCCAGTGAACAACAAGTGAAACTAACTCGTCACCTAAACAGGTATACTATGTCCCCAACCTCACCATGGCTACTCTCACCAAGTAACACATACAAGAATATAGCATATATTAAAGAATATCAAGGGTACCCCGCTACTACTTCCCCACTGGTTTGCCGCTTTGCCCCAACGACATACGTCCTGTGCATCTCTCTCCAAAGGCTTGCCCGCAAACACCTGGGCTAAGCTCCACAATCTGCACCTCGTGCACCACAAAGGCTTGCCCGCAGACACCTGGGCGAAGCACCACACCGTCCTCACAACCAAAGTAACCAGGTAGTTCCGGGAGCCACCATAGCTCGTATAACGTATATCATACGTCGATTAGTATTCCTCAAGCCATCACAGCCCATACGCCGAGTAAGGATCCTCAAGCCATCACAGCCTATACACGTTACACCTATAGTATTCCATAGGATACTATATCCAGAATATATGTGTGTGAAATAACCACAAGACATTACATCCCTCTACACACATATATGGGTAAAACATACCACTGTGCCTACCAGCACAAGGATCTACCAAGAGAAGAGAGTGGGGCCAAAGGGGGTAGTCATCCATTCAACCTCCCATCAGAATGTTGGAGAAAACACCCCCCCCCCCAGGGCTCAAAATCCCCGGGGTGTCAGTTGCCCTTACCGACAGGGTGGAGTAGCGTATAGAAACACAAAAAGTACAGAATATATAAGTAACTCACATAAACACTATGGGCATTACCTAGTCTTAGATACAACTGCAGCTAACGTCTCTCAGACTCCAGGCGGCTACTTCTAAGACTAGGTATCCTATAAGCACACAAACAAAGAAGAGCTTTATTAGATTACTCCATTATCATTTATCAGTTCCACTGTATCTTAATTAATTCTATAAACATTAATTAAGAATGAACAATTCCACATTAAACTGAAATGGAATCACTTTCAAAAACAACTGCTCCTTTTTAAGATTCACCTCACCTTTAAATTCCAGCATCTCCATCCCCATGGATTTTCACCATTTAATCAAACATTCATTACAGAATTACTTTTCCACATTCCCAGTCATTCTAGAAAAACATCCTCTGCTTCTAAACATAAAGTAGGCTCAACACGGTGAGTAGATATACTACCTGTCGAGTCTTTACCGCCTATAGAAAGAGCATAGACCCATCCTCCATCGAGAGGCTAAACACAGAAAGCACGTGGCATACCCCGCGTGTCTTCACCTCCTTCAGAAAGAGGGTAAGCAAGACCAGCTGCCTTGAGCAGTAGGGAAAAGTAAAGCAAATAAACAACCAAACCAAACCACCAACATCAAACCATCACATTCATCTCATACCATCACACTTGGTGTCCTCCCCGACACCCATATGCATAAACCGATGCATCTCGCCACACTAGGCATCATCCGCTGCCACAACCACAAGTCTCCATGCCTCCACATATCACAACAACCATCCAGGCTCACATCATAGCACAAGCAGCAGGAAAACAAACATCACAAAATGGGCTCTCGGACCTTTAACAAACAAGAGGGTAACTCAGAACCCTTTTAGAAATTCCCACATAATCTGTTCTCTAATCCATATCGAATTAATAGATTTGTTATTCGTAGGTTCCAATCATGGATACCTAATCAGTAAGCTATCGCAATTAAACAAACATGCTTACTTCCCTAATTTGATTATCCTCAAATTAGAACTACAACAACGGCAACAACCAGATTAATTTACATGCCTCTTTATCTTTAGCAAATTAATTAACAATTAATTCCGGCTTTACGTTCGTTATCAATTTCTATCATGAATGAACAACGAGTCAAAGAAACATAGATATCACTATATCTAGGAAAACATGAGGCAAACCGTTATCACGGTATAAAGCAACAACATGCGATCAACCAATTCTTTTAATCCGGTTCAAGTATTTAATTAGGTCAATTTCATTGCGATCCAAAGGAATAAATCATGATAATTCTACGATTGCACATACACAATTAGAGAAGCCATGAATCCCCTACCTAAAACAGTTCCTCACATTCTTTATCCACACAACAGGTCACGATCCTCCCCTCGCGACAACTCCATCCACTGGAGGATGCTGCGGTACGACAGTACCAACCAACCCCAAGAAAACCCATTAGAATCTTGGAGAATACATGGTATAATTATTGAAAGGAGGATAGGAGAAGATGAACCCCAAAAGAACGACGATACAATATACCTTATATCGAAGATTGATCGACACGACTCAGTTGCATCCAAAACAGAATAGAACCAATCCTCGGGGTAAAGATTGATTGTGCAACTCCTACAGAAAGGATTGAAAGTTTCTAGCGTCTCTTAGCCGAGAAAAAAGATAAAGAACAAGAGAGAATGATATCTCATCCCTTTTTAAGATTAAATGGGGCGACGGTTTAAGATCCGGTTAATTCTCCATTGAAAACAGATCGCATTAACCCACACGGTTTGACCAAGTAAAACATTCCAAGCCTTAGGAATAATTAATAAAGGATTTATGGCATTTGAATCGGCCTTAAGAGCACTTAAAAATAAGGCTTTAAATGTATTTTACGTCAAAGGAAACGTCAAAAGGGGCAAAACTGTAGGAGTCTGGAAACACTGTTCACGCACCGTTACTGTACATGAAACCGATCTGTGAAACCGATAAGTGAAACCGATCTGTGAAACTGATCTATCACACCGATCTGTGAAACCGATCTGTGAAACCGATCTGTGAAACTGATCTGTCACACCGATCTGTGAAACCGATCTGTCACACCGATCTGTGAAACTGATCTGTCACACCGATCTGTGAAACCGATCTGTCACATCGATCTGTGAAACTGATCGTTGAGACCGATCTGTCAGACCGATCGGTGAGACCGATCTGTGAAACCGATCTGTCACACCGATCTGTGAAACTGATCGGTGAGACCGATCTGTCAGACCGATCGGTGAGACCGATCAGTCAGACCGATCGGTGAGACCGGTCTGTGAAACCGATCTGTGAAACCGATCTGTCAGACCGATCTGTGAAACTGATCGGTGAGACCGATCCGTCAGACCGATCGGTGAGACCGATCTGTCAGACCGATCTGTGAAACTGATCGGTGAGACCTATCTGTCAGAACGATCTGTGAAACTGATCGGTGAGACCGATCTGTCAGACCGATCGGTGAGACCGATTTGTTACTGTTCATAAAACTGGAAACACTGTTCACAGAACTGGAAAAATTGGAAAAGTGTTGGGGATATGTCCTCCTGACCTCCCAGAACACCTCCAACACCAACATTTCACAAAGTAATGGACCGGAGAGGTCCGGGCCACTACAATTTCAATGTTCAAGTCTTCAATACCATATCCACAATTCATTAATTTTTGTATTTAAGTATTTTTCTTTTTGTCTACAAAATGAATTTAAGTCCGGGGTATAAATATTATCAGTTCTGGGTGCTCAAAATTTAGGCAATTTATTTTTAAAATTAGAACAAAAGTTGTTAGAAAAACAAAAAAAATAACCATGATCACAAAGTAGAGAGATACTTATCTGGTTGTGTTTCAATCCTTCTACGTAATCTAATTTATTAATTGAGACAACTTCTGGATCATCAATAGTTCCAATGCCAGTAATTTTACTTCTTTCGTTATTACAAAATGTGACTAATCCCCAATCCTTTTGAGTTAATTTTTGAATGTGATTTTAATTCCAACTCATATGCATGGAGTACCCACTGTCCAAATACCATATTTCAGTTCGGATTCTGTGACCTTCTTCGTGAAATGGCATTTAAACAAAGGATTTTTTTTGAACCCATATTTTGTTGGGTCCATCACTGTTATCCAGCAAAGACCTAGGAATCTATAATTGATTTACTATTATATAATCAATAGAATCATATAAACTACTTGCAAAAAATGCTTTATAAATCCCACTTATTTTTGGTTGCCTTAAATAATTGTTTTTAGATACAAAATCTTTTTCCCATTGTATTAATACATTTTACCTTTGGTACATCGAAAAAAATACTTCTTATATAGTTTGTATTTCTCTTTTTTAATGATTATTCCATATCATTCCATTTTAATCATATTCTTTCCTAGAATCGCATTTATATTATTTTCTCCATTTGTAAAAACCAGATCTTCACTTTTGTATGATTCGACTTCTCTTTGTACTGTATTTATTTTAGTTTAATTATCTGTAAAGTTTGTGTTTGATGAGTTATATTTTTAGATTATCTCTTGATGTTTTTTTAGCAGAGTGTCTCATTTTCCTAAAATAGAAGTGTGATTATTTTTCAGTGATTTATATTTCTAAAATAATAAATCATATTTCTATTCTAGCATGTTCCATTAGGCTACAAATTTATTATTTCAACAACTAGAAATAGAATTAAAATTAGATGAGTAATAATATTATACCTTATAATCTTCTTCTATAAAGCACATACTTTCTTTCAGATTTAATTCTTCTTTTTCTAAGTAAGACATTGATGAGCTTCTGCTGTATTTAGAAACACTCTAAGTTGATTTCATTTATCATTTTTCATTCTTCTAAAGATCATTTTTTTTATAAATTTCATTTTATTTTCTCTATTTAATTGAGGACAGTTAGGTTAAATTTGACCCCACTTTTTTCATTCATATCATCTCACTTCCCTTAGTTCTTTTTCATCATTTTTGAAGGATTTTTGGAATCCATTCTTCTTTCTATAGAATTTGCTGAATTTTTTGGCTAGATGAGCAAGTTCCACATCTAAATTAGATGAATTAGTACTCTCTGATATCATTTTTATTTCATTTTTAATCTTTATGTTCTTCTTTTGGGATGTTAAATTCAAAGTAGTATTTCCTCTCTTGATCAAGACTTTGTGCCCATTTGCTTCATTTTGCATCTCAACTTCATACATCATCAGAGTTCCAATTAATTACCTCATATATATATCATTGACAGGTGATGATTGTCTAATAGCTATTGATATCCCATTCCATCTAGGTGGTAGTAATCTAAGTACTTTCTGGGATTGATCTTCTTGTTTTATAGGATCTCCCAAGGTAGTGATGTCAATAAAAATTTCAGTAAGTCTTACATTCACCTGTGTAATGATTCCTCCTTCAAACATTCTGAATGTGTCGAATTTCAATTTAACTGTGACAAACATCATCTGTCTGACATTGTTAGTTCCTTTATAAGAAACTAAAATTGTCTACCACATTTCATAAGTAGTCAGACACTGAGATACTCTGTTTAATTTATCTGGTCCAAGACCATAGATGATAGAATTCATAGATTTAAAGTTTATGTTGTACTCTTATTCTGTATTAGTACTCGGTGTTTCAAGTTTCTCTGGAATCACATAAGGAGATAGAATTTTTAAGTAGACTCTGTATCCAAGGATCTTTATACAAATTATCATCCATGGTTTCTAGCATCTATAATTTTCACCATTGAAGTAGGGAGCTCGAACCATTGACATACCCTCTCATGTATTAGCCATTTTGATCTGTATAATCCAAAATGTTTTAGCTTGTTATAGATTTTACAAAAGCTCCTCCTATGATAATAATTTTAGGATCGGGTTATACCCAATACGCACAAGAGGGGGGTGAATTGTGTCTTTTACAAATTCATTAGGAATCGTGATGATGACTGAGTTGTTCCTTCTATTTTTATGAGGTTTTTTATGCATTGTAAAATAAATAGTTAATGAATTCAAGAATGTATATTGTTTCAGGGGAAAGAAGGCCCCTAGTCCACTCCACCAATGCTCTACTCCACAAGCTTGGTGATTTTCACTATTTGGTCCAATTATCAACAAACTGACCACAAATGAGTGAATGATAGTTGACACATTGACTAGTTAAGCTTTAAAACATAGCCTTTGGGTTCATACACAGAACCGAATACACAGCTTGGTATGAGAAACTGGTTTCTCACAAAAAAGGGTATTTTTCTTGAAATACATTCCAGTTGATCTTCATAATTTCAATAGTACGCAACTGAAAGTTGATGGATCATCAACATTAGGAAAAATGATCTTCAGGTAGAAGTAGTAATGAGTCAATCTAGTTGCAGTAGATCTTGCAATGAATTTAGCAACATCAAAAAAAGAACATTTACAATAGAAAATCGATGTAGAATTGATGAATCTTCAATGTATTTATTCTTCTTTAAAAAAGATAGAGTTTGTAGTTCCTAGTAATAGCATATCTGTAAATCTTAAATGATTGTGTAAAACAATAGTTGTGAAAAACTCAAGAGATTTTTATATATTTTCTTGATGATTATCCCTCACTTTTTAATAAAAAATATCAAAAATATATATAGAATAACAATGAGAGTTTTCCTTAAAAAAATTAGATCCACAAATGTCACCATTAGAATCGTGATATTCAAATGTTTTAATAACAGGGCAGTTGTAAATCCCCAGAATATTCAGCCTGAAAAGCTCCTCTTAAATCGACCCATTGTATAAAAAATAAACAACTTTGAATTAGTCAAAACCTGCTTTTAAATCGGGTTTTTAATATGGCTTGATATTAGCCTAATAATCTTCATAAATATTTTTGCTCAATAAATTCGTAATTTAAATCTTCAATTCCAAATGTAGGGTTGAACTACATAACATACATTATTTGAACATAAGGTTCAAAACATAAGGTTGATCATACATTTTTCAAAATTTAATATTATCATCTATAATTTTCTCTTCAAATCTCAAATGTATGGTATATAGTCCATACTTTTATCAGCTTCTAAATGTAAGGTAAATGATTTATACTTTTTTATACAATGTTTGGTTGTTTACAAAAGTAAGGATGATGAACCATACTTTTGAGAAACAATCCTAACATTCCATACTAACATAGGGTTCTTCTTCCATTCTTTTTAGATAACTTATGGTTGTTTAACCATACTTTTCTGATAACGTTTGGTTGTTTAACCGTACTTTTCTGATATCCCTTAAAGTAAACAACAGAGTCCATCCTTACGCTATGCTCCTCAACATATGGTATGAACAGTGTTTCCAGAACAAGCTAAAGTGATTTCCAAATATGTAGATCATGAAAAGTGTTTCCATAACATGTTAACACACTAAAACAATTTCTAAACACTTTGAAAAATATTCCATGTGGATTAAATGCTTTAATATTATTCCAAAATAGAGTAATAAAGAATATTTATTTCCTGAAATATACTCAAAGTAAAATCATAAGAATAACAAATAAGGGTATTTGTGAACATCAAAATCATCATAAATATATAGAGTATTGTTCTCAACAATCTAGTGGGTTGAGACATGTTAGATGTTAGTGCTAGTGAATGTGGGATTGTTGTAAGGGGGTTCACTACAAAAAAATAATTCATTATCATTGACTTCCATTACATGTACACAATTTTATATATTCATGTGTCTATATTTCCAAAATATTTTTAATACTTCACTATTCATAATAGTTTTAGGATAATTCCAATATATTAATTTTTTTATAAGAAGGATTATAATAATTCCTATGTCATAATAAGAATATGTATATATCATGACATTCCTCTTAAAATTAGGATATATATTCTAGGTACATAATGCTATCATGATATATACGATATTTTTCTATCATCTGATGGGGGGACACAAACATTGAATCATATTCTCATAAAGTTCCCAGCTGGTGATATTGTGAATATGAGAATATGAAGACTAGCCTACAAATAATAAAACCACATGATCCATGTATCATTGGTAGTTATTTTCTATAAAGATGATTGTTGGTATCCTGAATTGAGATTATTATTAGTTTATATATTTTTATTAAATATATTATTGCATCACGAAAACAATGGAATTTATTTCATGGAGAGGTATCTTGTATTGGGTGCACCATTGATGATATGGAGTTGAATGAATAATTAAAACTAAATTTTTCATTTTATAAAGGTAGTTATATCTTATGACTAGATTATTAGGATTTAAATACATTTAATTAATCCATTTCTAGGGTAAAATTTTTAATTTCATCAAGTTAGTTCAAAAAATAATTACATAATAATTTTTTATAAAAAATGTGTAAATCATACATGATGAGATACAATATGAAAAAGATATCATATTACAAGGTGTGTTTTCATATCGAAGTTTTATTTTTTTATGACAATAAATTGTCAATTTGGGATCCCTTACTAATTTTTAGACACTACACCTAGTTTATGAATATTATTATCTATAATAGAGATAATGTTCTTGGGGATCGAATAATTATGGAATTCAAAAGTTTGTAATATTCCAATGACTAGGTGTATAGAACATGGTGGGCCCCACTATGGGTCTAAGATATTTTTTAGATAAATAATCACCAATGAACAAATTTATTCATTATTATTAAATTATAAAACAATTGGAGCTGAATTTTTTTATTTAATGTATTTAATAGTTTTAAATGAATACATTGGAAAACTATATAAAAAATAGTTATTTTTTATTCCATGTTGATTAAAAATATTTTTGGGAATAAAGAGGGGATTTAATGACTCGTTATTAACACATAATATATTTTATTTTATTACATGTTATTTTAAAAAACTATAAATCATGTTTATGAAATTTCTATTTGGGAGTAATATCTCATTTATGGATAATTTAGTGAAAATTACATTAATGAGGGCCAAGGATCCCTTTATAGGTGTTTAAACATTACTATATAAGAATAATGTTGAACTTTTATAATGGATGATTCCTCCACTCAAATTTTAAAACTCATATTGAGTCCTTATGATAATTTAGATAGAGAACAACTCATTCTAATAAATCTATCTAGGATATGCTTAATGAATTGGATGAATGAAATAGTGTTCATCATTAGGAATCTGAATGAACTGTTTGAACTACACATAGAACATAAATATTAATTTTCATCAATACCAAAGACCTTGAATTCATGTGTGGATTTTCTATATTGATCTAACATCTATTCTTCAAGAAAAGTTCATCGTCATTCAGAGAGTGTCGAAGTTGACATTTAATAAAAAAGGTGTTTTTTAAATTTTATTCATATATAAATTCTCATGTGATTCTAGACCATTTATCTGGTTTCTAATTACTGTTTTCAATGTTATTAAATAAATTTGGTGATAAAAATATTAAATATTTGTCCCATTTGCTTCTACAACATTCCTCAATAATAATAGTTTCTATAATTTATAATGTTGGTGGCATATTTTTTTATCAACATTTATTCATGATTTATCTTTATTTAACTACATGAGTTCCATTGTAGTTTATAGATTATCATTGATCCAAATACATGAATGAAATCTATATGATATGGGTTTCTTCCACACCACATTCTGTTGATCTATCTCTATGAGATCATTGGATCAACTAGTTATCCCATGTAAAGTTCATCAAGACCTTAGATATCGTATTGACCAAATATAATGGCCTTGAACACATTCTTTGGATATTGACTAGTTAGGATTTTCTTCATCGTTTTGGATATGATTTAATTATTATATTATAATCATTATAAACATGTGACAACTTAAAACTATAATATATCTTTGATCATAATCTAACTATAAATTAGAAGTTTCTAATAATTTCATTTTCTACACTACAACTTCATTCCAGAAAACAATCAAGTTATAACACAACATATATTTATTTTATATAGTTATTATTCTCAAATAATATTTCCAAAATATAAAAATATTATTTATATACTAATTAAGGAACCTTAAGCTGGCCAATGATGTTCTATTTAAATTAACATTTAAACCCAATCAAACACTTGATCAAGTCATAATCTCCAAATCTCATAAATTCATGAAAATGATTTCTAATTTTAAACTGCATAGAATACAAACAAATATTTATTATTGATTTTCTCTCTAAATATACTTGTGTTCATGTATACATTTTCCTTTTATCATCAACCTCGTCTCCCATCATCAATATTTGTCAATAGATAAATTCACAACATCAATAAAAAATGACTAACATTTTCATTTTGATAAATAATAATTCAAATAAAATGGAATGATCAACATATGGTTTATTTATCAATTTATTAAAATATTTTATTATTATATGTCCTCTTAAATTTCATACTAAAATTCTTTTATTGATAATTTTGATATTTCTTCTTCATAGAGTTCTTCAGCTATAATCTATGAAATTGGATTTCACTATTTCATTAGAGAAGATTATATAATTAAATTGTTATAGATTTTATTTGAACATTTAAAATATTTACCCCATGATAGAATCCTAATATGTTCGTCTAATTAACTATGTTTCTAACGATTGGTTCATTTACACCATAACACTCCATTTTACCTTATGATGATCTGAAATTTTAACAAAGGTAAATACACTACAAGTAATATATACCCAATGAATTTACATTATAAAGATATTTATGCTATAATTCATAATATATCACAATGTTTTATACCCAATTACATACATTGGGTTCCTTCCAATACCATTTCCCACTTTAACAAATAAAATGTTGACATCACTAAAACCCAATAAAAACCTCTTGAACTAAACTCAAGGACTTCCAAATAACTATTGGAAATCAAAATATATATTCAAATTGTATTACATCACATAATATAATATATTCCAAGAAAATCACTCGTTATATTGTTTATTTATATTCCTAGTTATATATACTTCTTGAATTTTTTTTATTCAATCTCCAATAAGTAGGATTTCCCCAAACACACTTATTACCATATTGGGAAATGTATTTTTCTAAATAATAAAAAATCGACATGAACATAAACTCACTAAAAATTATTTTAATTTAAATTGATACATATTATATAAAAATTCTAATATATAATCCCATGTGGTGTCTTCAATATCCATTTCCACTAACCATGTAATCACCTTCATCATCACTATATAACTACTCAACAGAAAATGACATCTTCATAAATTTCCAAAAAACAATCCTTATTGAAAGATACACTCCTAATACTCATAAATGGGGATATTTAAAAAATTTATATAAAGAACAATAATTTTCATATAGACATATCAAAAATTATATTAAAACAATTCAATTTTATATTAATAAACTCCCCTTTAATTTATAATTTAATAAATCCAGATTCCACCTTTATAAATATTTTTACTAAAACAATAAAATAATTTAATTGTTATTTAGAAACCTCCTTCGCCATATTTGTAAATCTATAATGAAATTATAAATTTAATACATAGTGATAAATTTTTTGCTTCAATTAAACAGTTCTACCAATTCTGGGATGCACTCATTTTAACTAAAATGTAGATAAATCTATGATAATAAGACTTGTTACATAATTCATGTACAAAACTACTCCTTCTATATTTATTCATTAAATAATAGTAAAATCCTACATAAAATATTAAATTAGGATTTGTATTATTTAGTCATAGTTGAAACATTAATGTGAAGAGTTCACTCTCAACCTTTTCCATTCCTTCATTGACCTGATCCCACCTTAGAATGTATTATCCTTCATTTTAATATCATTAAATGATTCATCATACCTTCTTCCCATGAATTTTTCTTCATTATGGGATATATTTTCAAACTCAGTCATCTTGGAAAATTCATTATATGATCCTTAAATAATTTCTATTTTCAATTATTCCTGAATTGGTGGGATCATCATATAGCATTTCATGACCTGACCAATTTATCCACACCATTCATAGAGGGTTTTTTTGAATTTTCATTTTACTATACATGGATGAATTATTATGAACATCGTAATTTTATTATAAATAAAATTATATTCCATTAGTTGTAGAATTCATTATTACCTTGCCTATTTCATTGTCCATTTTCTTTTTAAAAAACTATCAACAATTCTGTTTTGAGCATTTAATCTTCTTAGGATTCTCAAATGTCTGGTAAAAAAATTCATATTGAATTTTTTTTATTCTTGAATAGTCATAATTTTATTCCCTTTTCCACTAATATGAAATCCCCCTATAGTTAAACCATAACTCTCTCTTTGTTCAAGTATCTTTCTTATATATGAAAACTAGTTCCATTAAGAGTATGAAATTTTTCCACAGAATCCATATCACCAAAAAATTACCTTCATCCTTGAACTTCCTTTTTTATGATAAATCATTCTAAAATATTCCAGATGTTTCCTACAATAAACCAAGATAGTTTTTTTAAATTGGGTAGTGGTCTTCCTGGAACACATTTATACCCATTTAGTTTAGAATATGTCCCCTCATTTATTTTATTGGATCAAATATCTTTAAACAAAATTTTACAACCAATAATTTTATAAAAAAATTATTCTCTTTCATTAAGTCGATATTTACTGTGAAAATTTGAATCCTTATTTATCACCATTATTGATGATTTACCATTAACCTCAATAAATATTATGAATTATTCTATAAAATTATTCAATATACAATTAACTTCTAGACACATGGTTTGTATCTCAACCTATTTTTCTTTTTTTGTTCATATTTTCCTCAATATATCTATAATATTTTCTAACTCTGATAATCTCACATGTTATATTTATGATTTCATCATAATAATTTTATTCATTTGTAACAAGAAAATCCATTAAATAAATAGATTTGTACTTTTATTCCATCAGATTTCTTTCTTTATTCCTGACTATATGTTTTTCTCAATATATCTATCTAACTCAATATTCAACATGAATTCAAATTATATTCATTAATATTTTGTATCATTTAGTAATGTATAAAACCCTATCTCAATATGAGAGTTATAATTAGCTTCACGTTTTTTATATCAACATGAAGATGAAAAATCAGCATCCTTGTTTCTTATAAATATTCTTATCTTCTTTTCATAAATATTTTGTCTTTCTTAACACCTATTTTAATTTATGGTTTCTCTCATGTCCATATTCTTTTACATATTTTTTATCCTTATTCATTGGAAAATTCTCTTTTAGATGAACAACAATGTTATAGTAAAAAACATAAATGTTGATTTAATGTTATATTCAATTTTAGGCATCATCAAAATATTTTATAGTATAGATATAACTGAATTAAAATATCCATCATCTCCCTCATCTAAAAAAACTATTGATTCTATAACCTCTACTACTTTGGATTTACCCATTCTCATTAACTCAAATATAATATCATCTTTTTATTACAAATTTAATTTTTATATCTTTCTCATTTATATGGATTTAAATGAGTATAATATTAATTAATAGATCAAGACAAACATATAAAATACATTGATACAAATTTTAAATGCTATAAATATGAAAACTACAATAATAATGAAATGAAAAAAATATTTCATATATGTGTATATTACATCGAATAGAATCTTCAACATGTCAAAAACAATCGCATGTGTTGAATGGAGTGGAATATCAAGAGGGGCATAATTGAGTTCGTACCTAAGATTTTTGTTAAAAACATTATTATAAAAATCCCAAATATTTTGAAATTTCATAGTTAATTAAGGTAGTAGAGATATAGATTTCTTATTGGTCAACATATTTCTCAAAGGGTGATTAGTTCTTAGGTGAATTAGTGCAAAACACTTCTTCAACTATTGAAACAAGTATACTAAACTAAACACATACACACACTAACCCAAACTAACTATCAAAGTGAATGCAAAAAAAAGTTTATGTTTTAACAATTATAAGAAGTAGAAAATAGATAAAACATGGTATAAAAAAACACAGAGCACAAAGGATTTAATCAAGCGGTTTAGTCTTAAACTGAGACTGAATCCTCTCCACTTGGTGATCATCTGCCACCAAGCATTTTATATTAAAAATAATATTAATACACAGCCTGTATCAGGCGTCTCAAGAGTTTTTAAAAAATTTCTAGGGTTTAGACCCTCTACCATAGTCTTCCATGGTAATGATAAACAACACATACCACACATGGTCTCTTCTATAATTATATGTGGGAAAACAAACAATACTGACCACACACAGTCTCTTCCATAGTTTTACATGGGAAAACAAGGAGTAAGAGAAGATTGACATGAGTTTTTTTAATCCTCCAATTCAATAACAATAGGAGATAGTGTGTATTACACAAATAGACACTTCTTAGATAATTAAACTAAAAGAATAAAGTAGATAAAATATGAAGATATTGAGTTTAGAAGGCTCTATGTGTTTTAGTTCAGCTCTTGGCTCTTTGAAGTGAATAATTTGATGTTTGAGTCTTTCTCTAGAAGTTGTATCCTAAATAGAGTTTCAAAACCCCAGGTTCCGGCTTTCAAAAATTGAGTGTTATGATCCTTGTTTTGATCGATAGTTGATGAAGCATAAAGTGTAGAAGTGAGTTTGTCCCAAATGATCTTCATGATGCCTCTAGGTTCACAATGTTAGAGCTGGAAGGTTTTTCTTTGATCTAGTGAGTATGTTTCTTCATATGCTCAGACGTGCTTCTTGTCATCAAGTTCTCACATTTCCTTTGGCATTCCTCTTTCTTATATGATATATTTATGGTCTAACAATAGTAAAATTACATCACGTGCAGTCTTTCTTGTACCTCGTACTGTCCCTAGATACAGTCTCTCGATATGACTACAATCAGCATTCATTAATGTCAGAAGAATTGAACTTTTAAAAGATGAATGATACAATAATATTAATAATTTGAAAAATTATAACGTAAAAGATTATGGTAGACTGGTAATGATATCCTTTACAATGGTAGGCTTCAATAGTAAGTGCACATAAGCAACATTCATCATTAACCTTTCTAATAGTAACCTTCCATCAATAACTCTCCATCGGTAGCCTTTCATCAGTGACTCTCCATCAGTAACCTTCAATTGATAAATATCTATAGGTATCCTTCCCAATAGTATCCTTTCATTGGTGACCTTTCATTGGTGACATGTGACCTTGCATATGTGACCTTGCATCAGTAACCTTGCATTAGTAACCTTGCATCGGTGACCTTTGCGTCAATGACCTTTTCATTGTCGATCTTTGAATATATGATCTTTGCATCACTGACCATTGCATCGGTGACCATTTCATTGATGACCTTTTCATTAGTGACCATTGCATCAGTGACCTTTTTACTTGGAGATATTTTTTAATGTGAGATTTAAACAAGAGAGTAGTGAGATTAAACGCACATAGTTATCACTTTAATATAAACATTATTTTCATATAAATAATTATCTTGTAAGTGAAATATAATTATCAAATAAATAAAACATGATTTGGGATTATCAAAACATGTGAGTCCAACAATCTCCCCCTTTTTGATAATCACAAATTTTGTCAGTATTTTCTAAATTAGGGTGAATAACATTTTCTAATATCTTTTATAGGTGTGTATAAGAACATTTGAACCATGTTTAATATGGAAAAATATATATTGTATATATATGCACAATGATTTCAGCAAACATAAAAAAATGACTCCTCCTTTAAGTTTAGGCAGCATAAATCTTAAACTTGACTTGTTTCTCCCCCTTTGGGTAACTTTGAGATTATAGGTTAAATATTTTTCCACCATTGGGATTTACAAAATGATAGGAGGATAAAAATAAACAAAATATAATTTTCCAGTAATGAATCAAAAGGAAAATATAAAAAAAATTACAAAGATCCCTATCAACTAAGACATCCCACATTCAATCAACATCATAGATGTCCAAAGGAGGTCTGTCTTTGGATGTGGAGGAAGTTGGTTATGTAGATGAAGGGATAGGCCTATGTAAGAGTCATCATTAGTGCAGCACTGGCAGATCCTAAGGCACCTGAGGTAGAAGCCAGGGCTGGAGGCACAATGATGGGAGTGCAGTCTACATTGTGGAAGGAAAAAATAGATATTTCTGAAATCCATAATAATAATTCCTCCTCTTTCCATGGATGAAATAAAATCATCATTGTTCCCCATAAATTTCTCCAAAGAATGAGTCAACTCTCTAAGCCTACTAACCTGATCTTAAAAAGTTGGAGTGATAGGTGGAATTCTAAAGTTATCCAACAGTAACATGAAGTAACCATCTATCTGATGCTTAGTGTATACCCCTTTGTAGTAGAAATCAACTTTTACCTTGATGGCCTTCTGATCTTGAGAAGCTTCCCTTAGATAATTTCCCACAATATTTGGAATTTCTCTACTAGTAGAAATAACCTGAGTCATAGATAGAGGATATAAGTTATTGGTACTAGAGAGGTTCTTAACTTCTTCTCTAACAACCGAATGGATGGCTTCAAGATCAATAGGAGGAGATGTTGAAGATGAAGCAGACGCACATAGAGGTTCCATAGTGAAAGTTACTATCTCCCTAAAAGAATTAGTCATCCCACTGATCAGTCTCTTCGCGTCATCCTCATGGCCACTCACATGTGTCTCTATTGACTTCTTAAATTCCTCAAACACAATGAACCTTTACTGAAACAAACTTTTAATATATCGAGGTTCTTTTTCCACCTGAACCCTTAAAACCTTGAAAAAGTCTAGTCTTGATATAGAATACTTCACATATTTCATAGAATCTGAAAAGGTTCCAATCTGATTCTGACAGTTTTTTACCTCCTCTAGCAGGATGGAGTGAGAGGTAGAATCTATCCTTTCTACTACAGAAGTAACAACTTCTTGATTGTGAGTAATAGCCCTCTCTAAGCCATCGTATTCTCATAAAAGTGTCTCTTCAGATCTGATTTCATTGATTCCAAATCATCCTTCTTCACATAGTCATGAGGAAAATGAACCATTGGTTGTACAATAGTGGTTTCTGAAATAGTAGGAATGCGATGAATTCTGATTGGCTGGTCATCATCAGATTCTCCATAATCTAAGCCTAAGAGCACAAATCCAGGGTCTTTTGAACAATATTCTTTTACAAGATCTACAGCAACTGAACCTTTGGAAACAGGTTAATCCCACACACTAAGAGAATTCTCTAGATCAACCATATCCATCTCTGCCATACTCCTTGAGTAACTTCATCAATACGAGGGTCCACTAACACTTCTTCTACTAAATATTAAACTACTTCCAAAGAAATTCCAACATCAACTGAATCATCAACTTCTTCATCTACACCTTCAACCATTTCTGTATTCTCTTTCAAGGTACTGAGTCTAAGAAATTCTTCTTCACTTACATCAGCAGCTACCTCAATGTGTTCATGACTAGATTTAGTGACCGCATCCTTATCTGAAGTCCCTCTAATGTCTCTTAAGACATTTTATGCCCCTTCTTCCTCACTGATCTCTTCGTCATAAATTTCCCTTATAATAGTCCCCTTTCTAGAAAATATCTTTGGTAGGATCAGCTCACCAAAGTATATAGTATTATTACGAGGATTGGAGGGAAGTTCAGGATCACTCCTGTCATCTGTTGGAGAATCCCCTCTTTCTAGCACAGTATCAGCTTCTCCTTCTTCATCTGAATATGTAGGCTCTACTTTACTAGCCTTTAGAGTAGGATCTCTCTTATCGTTAGGCCTAGTAGGATGAGCATAGGTTTGAATTCCTAATATAACATAGCCTTATCATGTACCTGTATTCTTTTCTAGGGGTTCCAATTTATCTTCATCAATTTTCAAAATACCTTTGTAATGCAGAAATTTTCACTTACTACAATTGGTTCCTCCATTTCTCTAGAAACTCCTTTCACCTTCAGCAATATGGATATCAAAAATCAGTAGTGGGGGGGAACCACTATTGATTAGTAATCATACATCCCGTCATGTGGTACTCTAAGACAGTCAACCCATTCAATAGAGGAGAAGACTAAACTTACTCCATTTACCCTTGAAGACATTTTGTTCTCATCCTTAATTTTTTAAAAGTTCAAAAACTCATAAAACTCATTAACTAACTTCTTGTAATATGTTCTATTGTTGTTTTTAAATTATTCAAACCATCATTGAGCTTCATGTTCCTTTAGAACTAAAGATCTACTTGTTAGCAACCACTCGGAACTGAGCTCTTTTTCAACTATGATTTCCCTCTTCAATAGATGGGGGTTGATCGGCTCTGTCCCTGCATTTCTTCCACTACTCGACTCAACTCGAGGTCTCTTTGGATTTGGTGAATCCCCTTCTTCACTAACTAATGGTTTCTTCACTCTTTCCATGAGATCTGAAGTGGTTCAAGGGTTTTAGAAGAGGGTTAGATTCTGAGGTTAGGGTGAAAAGTGATTCGGGAGAGATTTTGAGGTGGATCGAAATGTGGTATGATCTTTTAATTTTTTCATTTAGGGATCAAAAAACATATCATGTAAAATAAATAATTAAAATAAAAAATGTTTCAACTTTTGGCAGAGAAAACACAAGTCTCAAAAACATCAACTATCGATAAGGTAACAACGATGATGTTTCTAACGGTGAGTTTTCTATCGTTGAGGTTTCAAAGAGTGAGGTTTCTAATGGTGAGGTTTCTATCAGTGAGGTCTCTAACAGTGAGGCTTCTAACGGTGAGGTCTCTGACGGTGCGGTTTATAATGTTGAGGTTTAAATCAGTTAGTTCTCTAACATTGAGGATTCTAATGGTGAGGTCTCTAACAGTGAGTTTTATATCGGTGAGGTTTCAAAAAGTGAGGTTTCTAACAGTTAGGTTTCTAACGGTGAGGTTTCTAACCCTTATACCTTATCAAACCTAACTCATATTTGATGTAATTTAACCTCTCAGAATTCAAAGGATTTGTGAACATATCATCCAATTGGTGTTCAGTACCAATGAATTCAATAGTGATATCACCTCTTTGGTAATGATCTCTCATGATGTTATGTCTCACATCAATGTGCTTTTCCCTCGCATGAGATACTCTATTTTTAGAGATGTTAATTGAACTTGTATTATCACATTTTATAGAGACATGTTTGAATTGATATCCTTAGTCTAATAAAGTTTGTTTCATCCACAGGATTTGAGCACAAAAACCCCCAGCAGTTATATATTCATCTTTATAAGTAGATAATGCAACATAATTTTGTTTCTTACTATTCCATGATACTAGAGACTCGCCTAATGTCATGAACCAACCTGGGTCAACCCTAAACCGGTCACCCGAGCTGGCCCGCGACATGGCCCGAGGGGCGTTCCCGATCCCCACGTGCTGGCAACCAGTGTCGGGCATCAAAATTATACAGGTGGGAACAATTTGGCCCAAAAGGAAATAAAAAAAATAGCGGAAAATAAATAGAACAAAAGCAGATAAATAAAGAACAACCAACAACTCTACTAACCTGACTACGACCAAAACTCCATGGGACCTCGTGGGTCACTCTCCAATACCACAACCAACGTTGCTCAAGGTGAACAACTAAAGATAGAACCTACAGCAGAACGTAAAACCAGAAAACACTATAGGTGTGAGTATTAAAACACAATAGGCTAGCTCGATAAATATATTCCCAATTCACTACCTTTAAAATAAAAGAAACACCAATTCAAGTTTAAACTACAATTTATAAATTTAAGGTTTTCTACATTTTACTCAAAAATAAAGTATAAGACATTGCCCCTATCCATTTTTCAAAAAACCAAGTCATTTTTTTAGTGATACATTAACATTTTTCAAAGGGAATGTGATGCTTACATTTTCAATTTGCATGAAAAGTATAAAACACCTTTCTTTGAAAACATTATTCATAAACCACTTTAAAACCACACATCACGTTCTAGTAAAAACACTACACAAGAAAACGTGACATTAGTCACACAGTAAGGGAAATGAAAAGAAAACATTTACAAGTACCATAATCATCACAACGAGTAACTAAAATCCAACAGACATGGGTGAACCTAGGAGATCAAGAATAAAATAGAAGACACCAATACATGAGATATCATCCTCGTTGACATGTCACACACGATGAAATCAAAATTCCCAGTACGCTTGACCATCCTTTCTCAGGCAGGACGAGGGAAAATCCCATAGTAATAAACCCAATATATCCACCTACTATGGTCCACTGGTCAGTACCATAAAATGACAGTGCATCAATCATTCTTAGAATATTCTCTCAATATTTCAGATTCCCATGTCTCAAGTGTTTGGAAAGGGGGTGAGCAAATCGATTCCATTCGAGAATCCAATCATATGTTTATATATGTAATACACAACATGCATCACCCCGAGCCACTCCATGGGATAACCTCTTGCCTTTAAACTACTCAAGTACCTGGGAGCCTCTAAGCATGGCCTCCCAAACAATCAATTGCAACCAAGGTAGGAAAGTTATCCTAGGAGGGTTTTTATCAAATCATTTTTATCATTTTCCATAAAGTTCCAAACAATCATCAAATATATTTCACAACCACCACTTTAAAAAGAACCAAAACACTTTTTAAAGCTTAAGATGATATCATTTATCATTAAAAAAGAACTATAATTGAAATTCCATGAATTGTGTTTAAAATCCAAATGGTAATTCTTTCACTACTGGGTGTCTGATCGTCAAGAAAATATTTCAAGTGTCATGTATAAAATAAACGGCTCCTTTTACACCAGATAATCATTTAAAAAATCAATTCTATTATATTAAAAATTATTTATCTTATTTCATCTCACATTTATTAAAATTAATAAAATATTTAATTTGAAAAATTAGTGTGTAGAAATAGCTAGAAATAATGTCACTTAAATTTTTAAAAGCAGTGCACTAGGAAGCTACCTCGACTCGCAGCTCGAACTCGACAATGTGACACACCACGTACAGGCGCATAGGCACGCACAAACCAATGATCACAGTAAGGTGGGGTTTCCCTGCCAACGCACTACATCGAAAAAGATAAAAAAAATACATAAACTTAAACTTAAAACAATCCATACGAACAAACAGCACAAAAGAACCACCTTGACCTACATTCAAAACATAACTCACATTGTTAGCACCATTTAATAACCCACTTTAAATTTTTTAAAACAATTTCCAATGAGTGAATCACAACTTTAGACACCCAAAACCAACTCAAACCCCCATATTATGATTAAACGGGCACTCGTTATTTACCAAAACAAAACACACGCCACATTAAAACCAAAAACACTTTGGGAAGCCAGAAATGAAACCCCAAAATATCAGTTCACACGCTGCCAATACTTTAATAAATTCAAAAAAGATATTTTATATCACACATAGCTCATAAATTCCAATCAGACACTTTTCCACAAAAAAGGCATGCAATACTTATCAAAACAATTTCAATTAAATCCCAACAAGGCATAAACCCCTAATTTTACAGACCTAAATCCATTTAAAAAAATTGCACCACATATTACATATAGTGAGAACAAGGTGAAAAGTTTCCATAACATTTTAACAAACACTTAATACGTACATTTTAACCAAACACAATTTTCACCAAACAAGGCATAAAATACAATCCTTGCATTCCAAAAAGATTATCCAATTGTTGCACAACAATACCTAATATCTATATAAGGTTATAATTTCAAAAATAAAGTTTCAATTAAAATTATAAAAGCATGTGCAACGAGAGACCCACTTCAAAACCATGGCGCGATGAAAAACACACACCCAAAAAAATTCCACATAGAACCTAAACCTTAAACCAAAGAAACTAAATCCTAAGCAAAAACTCCTAACAAGATGAATAGAATAACAAGAGTGAAAAAGAAGATATATGTTATACTAGAGAGGAAAAAAAAGCACCGACAAGATGTGCACTGGTAGGGTGTGACGCCGGTAGGTTACTGAGTGAGGCTATGGGTGGCTGGGCTTGGATGCGGGAGGAGGTCGGGGCGAGGTAGAGGTGAGGTCCGAGGTGGCTGGGAGAGGGGAGGCTGAGCAGCAGCTTAGGGGTGTGCAGGTTGTGCGGCTTGAGGGAGGTCGACGGGCGGTCGCGTGCAAAGGGATGAAGGGGAGGCAGAGGGCAGCGGTTGCGGAGAGGTCCAGAGGTGGAAGGTGCAGAGAGGGCCAGATGTGGCTGGTGCGCCAAGAGGTGAGGTGAGGGCATGGGGTGGGATCCCTGGTGACCGCGTAGCACTAGAGGCCGGAGGCGTCGAGGTCGCGGCTGGATGGGGCTCTACATAGGAAAATGGGGGGGGGGGGGGGTGGAGCCTGACGGGGAAGGGGGTAGAAGAGGGGACCGCCTGGGTAGTATTAGGGTTAGATTAGTTTGTTTTTTCCATTTTATTATATTAATAATAGTAATATTAATAATAATAATATAAATGATAATAATAATAATAATAATTCCAAAAATATTAATAAAAAATAACAATAGTAAAGATAATATTAATAAGATTTATTAACAAAAATAATAATTATAAAAATAATAAGAAGAAGAATAATGATATATATAATAAAAATAAAAATAATCACCTCATTAATAAATTTATTATTAATTACATAATAACATTTTTATTATCACAAATTAAACATTCAACTCAGCTTATCTACATAGATATTTATTTATTCTATATGACAGGTGTTTGCGCGGGCACCCGGGCTGACCGCGTAGCTACTGCTCACTGGGCGGTGACCATGCATGGGTCCGAAACCCACTAAAAAGTTAAGAAATAGAAAATTTTAAGTCGGGACCCAGCCTGAACCTTGGTGTGAGAATGCAGCGCCCATATATAATAAAATAATAAAATAAAAATAAATTAGAAAGTCGGGGTGTGACAATTCTCCCCACCACAGACACTTTCTACCCCCAGAAAGTCACCCATCCAAACGATGGACCAAATAAGAATCCATGCCCAAATAAAACTAAGAGAAAAAATAACATAAGAGAATGGGAGAACAAGAGAGGGTTATCCCCACCACAAGAACTCAACTAGTGTAGAAATTCTAACACTCAAACATACCACCTCGGGAAGGGGGAGACATGGGAACTCCCAACCAGTCCAGACTAACCTTTATAGCACGAGCGAAACAACACCTCCACTAAAACTTGGAACTCTCGACACAGACCAAAAACCCTGAACACTGTAGTGAAAAATCCAAGAATAACTTAACCCACGAAGTAAACTCTAGCATTACCAAAAATGTTGATCCTTCCATAGGAACCTACATCTCCAAACAAACACAGTCAAACTGAGATTAACCCCTACAATGTTCAAACACACTTTTAAATAAAAACATACGATTCAGAGAATCATATTTCAGACCAACCAGACTGTTTGGATTTCAACGAACATGTCCATCCCAGCTTCATGATGAAACATTGGACTAAAACAATGCCAAAACATTAATAGTTTAAGAATGATAACGGAAGGACTTTAATGTTTCGTTGGAAACACGGAACACCAAAACCTGAACTGAGGCTTCACACCCCCCCCCCCCCGACAACTCCTGACTATGCGCGAGCTTCCCCCTAGAACCTGTGGTTGGGGCTCTGATGGTTGAAGCATCTCCTGCCTCACAGTCAGGCACTGGAATCTTCAAGTCACAGTGTCTTCCTCAGGCAACGCTTCCTACAAAGCTTTTCTAGATGATCCAGACACCTACAATGATGGAACGTCTTTAGAGGGGTGTGACATGATGGCTCGTATGCCACAAACATCCATACTGACGGCACACCATTAGACGGTCTGCCGAAGTGGAAGTTAGAGCCACTATAATGAACTCTTTAGAAACAAATTTACCTGACACACTCTTCTCATCAGATGGGGGGCCTTCACGAGCAACTAGATACGGTGGATTGCCAACCATTTGTGCTTCGGAAACCAACTCATCTAAGAACACCTCATGCACCAACTTCTCAAAGGTGATGACCCCAAAAAGAGAGTACTCGCTCCTTGATCTCTTGACGAAGACGCCTGATGAAGGGAGAAGTCTTCATCCATTCTTGCAACATTACCACCGGAAAAAGAGACACAAGATCCTTGAAATGGTCAACATACGCTTTCACTATTTGCTGGCTATATTGAACATGCATGAGCTCTTCCATTTTCTTCGTCTTCACCTCCACAAGTATAAACCATCGAACGAATATGACTTTAAAGAAATACCACATCATCCAAACTTACAGTAATGGTGGGGCGAAAAACTCTTACTTGTCTGGAGCTCGACCTTCGAATAGACCCAAAACATCATGCACTCTAACAGCTTCAAGAGTTCCCAATACCTTGAAGACGCGGTCGACCTCTTCAAGCCACTCCATTGTCTCTAACAGACTCCAATCACTATGAAGGATAGACAACGTCTAAGAAAGATCAAAAACTGGGCATGACTCATCAAAACATTTCGGACCTTTCTGGGTGGAATTTCTGAACAACATATATAACATGAATCTGAAACCAATATCAATCGAATTAAAATCAATAAACAAACCTCATCCAAAAACAACCATCTCCAAAATAAACCAATCAACGACAAACAAAACCCAAAATTTTCTATCCAAAATTCCCTTTCCATTTTAGATTCCAAAACCACCTTTTTTTTATTTCAAAACCACTTTCTTTCAAGACCACTTTCCAAATACCAAATCAACTTTTCAAACAAAAAATCACTTTTCAAAACCATTTTACTCTTTAAAAGACAATTTATAAAACAAGGTTAATACTTTAATTTCAAACACACCCAGGTAATCCCATGAACCGCTCACATGTATTCATCCACTTTCATTCATACGCACCAATACGCACCTCTAATGCATCCTTCCACATGTAAAAATGCGTATAAGAAGTACATGAGGTTTTATCCCAAACCATTCTTGACCAATTTCCAAGAAAAAACCAGTTTTTCAAACCAATGGATTTCATTTTTTAAACCCATTTCATAAATTTAATGTCATTTAAAAGAAATCAGTACCCTTTAAAAAAAACCCTTTCTCATTTCCAAAACGCACTTACAACAACCAGAACGAAAACAACACTCAACTTGTATCACACCACCGGAGTGACGATCTAGCGGTCTCACTTAACCTGGCGACATGCTAGTAAGCCATGCCCCAAGTAAGCGTCAATAACTAGGAGGAATTCAAACCGTTTACCCAGACTCCACATGGGTCACTACTCCAAGTGAGATTACGATGTAACATCGGTCTACCTCTATTGTGATCCCTCAATCCAAAACAAACCAGAACGAAACAAAGACTCAATTATCTGACTATCCCTGGAAACTAGAGGTGTAGATTGGGAGAGTGTTCATGACGTCCTTCCGGTAAATACATCTTGAGTCCCGACAATCCTAATATCTATCTACCAGACACCCCAAATAATAAGGGCCTCCTCTGATACCATTTTGTCACGAACCAACCCGGGTCGACCCTAAAATGGCAACCCTAGCCGGCCCGCGACATGGCCCGAGGGGCATTCCCGATCCCCTTGGCTAGAAACCAGTGCCATTCATCAAAATTAAACAGGTGGGAACGATTTGGCCCAAAATTAAATAAACTAAGCGGCAAAAAATAAATAGAAAAAATGCAGATAAATAAAGAACAACCAACAACGCTACTAACCTGACTACGACCAAAACTCCACGTGACCCCATGGGTCACTCTCAAATACCACAACCAACATCTCTCAAGGCGAACAAATAAAGTTGGAACCTACAACATAAATAAAAAAATGTAAACACTATAGGCATGAGTATTAAAACTCAGTAGGCTAGCCCGATAAATCTATTCCCAATACACTACCTTTAAAATAAAACAAACAACATTTCATCTTTGAACTACAATTTGTAAAATTAAGGTTTTCTACATGTTACTCAAAAAAAGTACGAGTCATTGCCCCTATCCATTTCTCAAAAACCCAAGTCATTCTTTTAGTGATAAATTAGCATTTTTCAAAGCGGAAGTGATGTTTACATTTTTAATTTGAACGAAATGTATCAAACACCTTTCTTTGAAAACAATTTTCATAAACCACTTTAAAACCACACATAACTTTCTAGTAAAAAAACTACACAAGAAAACACTATAGTAGTCACATAGTAAGGGCAATGAAATGAAAATATATATAATTACCATATTCATCATAGTGAGTAACTGAAATCCAACAGACATGGGTGAACCTAGGTGATCATGAATAAACTAGAAGACACCAATACAAGAGAAATCATCCTTGTTGACATGTCACACACGATGAAATGAAAACTCCAAATAAGTTCGACCATCCTTTCTTAGGAAGTCTGAGGGAAAATCCCATAGTAATAAACCAAATAAGTCCACCAACTATAGAGCACTCGTCAGTACCATAACATAACAGTGCAACAACCATTCATAGAATATTCTCTCAATATGACAGATTCCCATGTCTCAGGTTCTTGGAAAGGGGGTGATCCAACCGATGCCAACCAAGCATCCAATCATATATATATATATAATGAACAACATGCATCACCCTGATCCACTCCATGGGACATCCTCTTTACTTTAAACTACTCAAGTACCTGGGAGCCACTAAGCGCAGCCTCCCAAACAATCAATTGAAACCCAGGAAAGATATTTATCCTAGGAAGGTTTTTATCAAAACATTTTCATAGTTTTCTATAAAGTTTCAAACGAGCATTAAATATATTTCACAACCACCACTTTAAAAAGAACCAAAACACTAGTTCAATCTTCAGAAGAAATCATTTTCATTTAAAAGAGAACTATAATTGAAATTCTGTGAATTATGTTTAAAAGCCAAATGAGCTTTCTTTCACTACTGGGTGTCTGCTCGTCAAGAAAATATTTCAATTGTCGTGTATAAAAGAAACGTCTCTTTTTATACCAAATAATCATATAAAAAAATCAATTGTCTTATATTAAAAATTAATTATCTTATATCATCCCACATTTATTAAAATTAATAAAATATTTAATTTGAACAATTAGTGTGCACAAAGAGAAAGAAATAATGTAACTTAAATTTTTAAAAGCAGTGTAATGGGAACCTACCTCGACTCACAGCTCGAACGTGACAACGCGACAAAGAGACATGCCACGTATAGGCGCACAAGCACGCACAAACCGATTATCATGGTAATGCGTGGTTTCCCCGCCAACACGCTGCCACCGCAAAGATAAAAAAATACATGAAAACGGACTTAAAACAATCTATACGAACAAACAAAACAAAAGAACCACCCCGACCTACTTTAATAACATAACTCACATTGTTTTCACCATTTAATAACCCATTTTAAAATTTGTAAAATAGTTTCCAAAGAGTGAATCACATCTTTAGACACCCCAAACCAACTCAAAACCTCATCTTTTGATCAAACGCACACCCGCTATTTACCAAAACAAAACATTCGCCACTTTAAAACCAGACACACTTTGGGAAGCCATAAAAGGGACCCCAAAATATCAGTTCGCACACTACCAATACTTTTATATATTCAAAAAAGACATTTTATTTCACACTTAGCACATAAACGCCAATCAGACACTTTTTCACAAAAAATCCATGCAATCCTTATCGAAACAACATCAATTAAAACCCAACAAGGAATAAAACCCCAATTTACATGCCATAAATCCATTTAAAAAAAATTCAACTCATTTTACATATTACGAACAAGGTGCAAAGCTACCGGAACATTTTAACAAAAACTTAGTGTGTACATTTTAACAAAACACGATTTTCACGAAACAAGGCATAAACTACAATCTATGCATACCAAAAATATTATCCAAGGGTTGCACAACAATACCTTGCATATATATAAGGATCGAATTGCAAGAAAAAGATGAAATTCAAATTATAAAATCAAGTGAAAAGACGGACCCACTTCAAAACCATGGCGCGATGAATAACACACACCCAAAAACATTCCACGCAGAACCTAAACCTTAAACCAAAGAAACTAAATTCTAAGATGAAATTCCCAACAATATGAATAGAATAAAAAAAGTTCAAAAGAGGATAGATTTTATAACAAAGAGGGAAAAAACTGCCTGAAAAATGTGCATAGGTAGGGGGCGACGCCTGTAGGTTACTGAGCGAGGCCGAGGGCGGTTGGGCTTGGATGCAGGAGGAGGCCGGGGTGAGGTAGAGGTGAGGTTCGAGGCGGCTTGGTGAGGGGAGGCTGAGCAGTAGCTTAGGGGTGTGTAGGTTGTGCGGTGTGAGGGAGGTCATCGGGCGGTCGTGTGAAAAGGGACGAAATGGAGGAGGAGGGAGGCAGGTGTAGAGAGGTCCAGAGGCGGTGGGTGCGGAGAGCGCCAGAGGCGGCTGGTGCGCTAAGAGGCAAGGTGAGGGTAGGGGGTGGGATCGGGAGCGAGTGTGTAGTGCTGGATGCTGGAGGCAGCGAGGTCTTGGCTGGCTGGGGCACTGCGTAGGGAAATGGGGGGGGGGCTGAAGTGCAACGGGGAATAGGGTAGAAGAGGGGGCCGCCTGGGCGGTATTAGGGTTAGATTAGTTTGTTTTATTTCATTTTATTATATTAAAAATAGTAATATTAATAATAATAATATGAATGCTAATAATAATAATAATACCAAAGATAATAATAATAAAAATAACAATAGTAAAGATAATATTAATAAAATTTATTAACAAAAATAATAATTATAAAAATAATAATAATAAGAATAAAGATGAATATAATAATAATAAAAATAAAAACCACATTAATAATATTATTATTAATTACATAATAACATTATTATTATCAAAAATCAAAAATTCAACTTAGCTTATCTAAATAAATGTTTATTTATTCTATACAAAATGCGTTTGTGCGGGAACCTGGGCTGACCGCGTAGCTACCTCTCACCGTGCAGTGACCGTGCATGAGTCTGAAACCCACTAAAAAGTTAAGCGACGGAAAATTTTTAGTCGTGACCCAGCCCAGACCTTAGAGCAAGAATGTAGAGCCTAGATATAAGAAAATAATAAAAGAAAAATATATTTGAAAGTAAGGGTGTGACACCTAAAATGTGACATGATCTAGAGGTGCTCTTTCTTTCTAATGTGCAACCAGAAAAATCAGCATCCAGATAACATTTTAAATAAAATTCTGTTCCTCTTGGATAAAATAGTCCTAATATTATAGTAAACTTGAGATATTTAATATTATTTTTAACAGCTGTTAGATGAGACTCTTTAGGATTGGATTAAAAGCGAGCACAGATGCATACACAGAACATATTATCAGGCCTTCTAGTAGTAAGATAGAGTATACTTCTTATCATACCTCTGAAATTGGTTTGATCCATTATTTTACCAATTTAATTAGCATCCAACATACAGGTGGTACTCAAAGGTTTATTACTACCTTTATTTCTATCCAAACCATAACATTTCAAAAGATCCTTTGTATATTTTCTCTGATTTAAAACAATGCCAATTTTTTTTCAAACATTTGAAATCCAAGGAAAAATTTATGTTCCCCCATTAAACTCATATCAAATTCCTATTGAATTATCTTTTAAAAACCAATACATAAATTTTTTTAGAGGATGAAAAAATAATGTCATCTACTTAAATAAGTAATATTAAAATATCTTTGGAAATACTTGTAATACAAAGAGTAGGATCCATTATTCATTTCGTAAAAATTTTTAAAATAAGGAAAGAACTAAGTATTTCATTCCATGATCTTGGAGCTTGTTTCATACCATATAGTGCTTTTGGATGTTTGAAGACATGATTTGAAAAAAGGTATTGTAAACCCATGTGGTTGTTCAATAAATATATCTCCAACTATGTACCCATTTAAAAATTAACTTTTGACATCCATTAGATAAAGTTTGAAAGTAAGATGATCCATATAAGAATGTATTATCTTAATGGATTCTATTCTAACTACAGGTAAAAAGTTTTCCTCATAGTATATTCCTGCTTCTTGAATATATCCTTGTGAAACTAGTCTAGCCTTATTTCTAACAGTGTTTCCAGATTCATCAACATTATTTCTAAACACCCATTTAGTGTCTATGGTCAACGTGTCTTTAGGCCTTTATACTAATACCCAAAAAAAATTTCATTATAACTGGTTTAATTTTTCTTGTATAGCTATCACCCAGAATTCATCGTTAATTGCATCATCATTATTATTAGGCTCAAGCTGTAAAAGAAAGGCTTGAGGTTCAACCTGGTTTCTCAGAGAATCTCGTTTTTGTGTTCCTATATTTAAATCACCTACTACATCATCTAAAGGATAATTCTTGACAGTTCTAATACCTCTATAAATAGTTTAACATGAATCCTCTTGAATGTTTATAGGCCTAGATTCATCATGCACAAATTCTGGAAAATTTACAGAATTGGTTGTTTTCACTAAGGGCTCGCAATCTTTATCTTTAAGGCCCAGAATTGATATATCTTCCTAAAAGAGTTCAATAGAGGTTTGGGTTCATTTTGATCAGTTTCATCAAATTTTACATGAACATATTCTTCCACATATTTGGTTCTCTTATTAAATATTATATATACGCTTCACTAGATATTGAGTATCCTAGGAAAATCCCTTCATCACTTTTGGAGGTAAATTTTTCAAGATTATCCTTAGTGTTAAGAATGAAGACTTTGCAACCAAAAACACTAAAGTAATTAACTGTAGGCATCCTATTATTCCATATCTCATAAGTGGTATTCATAAGAATATGACTAATCAAGACTCTATTGGTAATTTAACATGATTTATTAATAACTTCAGCCTAAAAATAGATACGTAGATTATAATCATTAAGCCTAGTCTAGGAAGTCTCATGAAGTGTCGTATTTCTTTTTTCTACAACTCCATTTTGTTGAGGTATTCTAGGAGTAGAGAAATTGTGTGTATATCCATTATGTGCCCCAAATGATTCAAATTCCTGATTTTCAAACTCATATACATGATCACTTATCAAGGTATTAAATCTAATTCCACTATGATTTTATACAGACTTGAAATATTTAATGAGAAAGAACATTCATCACTTTACTGAGCTAGAATATATACCCAAGTATATCTAGAAAAATCATCTACAAGAAAATAAAAATTTTTCTTCCCAGTTAAACATGAAACTCCAGATTGTCCAAAAAAATCTATTTTAAATAACTCAAGTGGTTGAGAAGTAGAATCGTCTTTCTTTGGTTTGAAATAAACATTGTGTTGTTTTCCCTTTTAGAAAGGATTTCAAACTTTGTTATGTGGGAATTCCAATATAGGTAGGTCTCTAACTAACACTTTCCTTGTTAGTTTCCTAACTGAGTGAACATTTTAGGGTCCAAACATTCTATTCCATAACAAGGATTCCTTACGAAAAGCATTTAAACATGAAACATTTTGTTAAGAAAAAGAATTTATATCAACAGCATAAGAATTTTAATTTCTATGATATGTGAATATTAAAAACTTTTTAGAATTAAAAACATTACATGCATCATTTTCCAATTTAAAATCAAAACCATCATCATATAACTAAGAGATACATAGTAAATTGTACTTTAACACATCAACAAAAAGTACTTTTGAAATTAATACAGTATTTGGGTTATTAATTTGGGCTATGCTGACGATCTTCCCTTTTGCATTATCACAAAATGTAACATGTCCACCATAAACTTTAATTAGGCTCTTGAAGCATGATTAGTGTCCTATCATGTGTCTTGAATATCCATTGTCCAAGTACCATATAGTTTTACAAGAACTCTTTAAACAGTTTTCCTGCAAAACAAATTAAGTGTAAGGTAACATTGGTACCTTGATTTTCATAGGTCCAAAAATGTTCGAAAGTAAACCTTTGGGAACCCATAATTGTCTCACATATTTCCTATAATAAAAAAATATGTTTCGAGACATAAAAAATTTGTTTTTTCTTTTAGAAAATTGTTTTTCAATAGATGTTCTAGAACATGAAAAAGTAGTGAACTGTCCAGATTTTGGAACAAATTTATTCTTAATAATTCTTCTCTATCCTCGCAGATTTCCTAGACTAGTTATGTATTTTGGAGAAATATTTTTTCCTAGTAACTGAGCCAATGTATCTCTACCTACAGTAATATTCTCGAGATCTCTCTTTAATTTATCATTGGATAATATAATTTTAGTATTTTATTTTAACAGCTGAGCACATTTTTCATTTTCAATATCCAGATTAGACTTATAATTGGATTTTAAATCATGTTGATTTTTCAATAATTTGCATTTATCCTTGAGTTCATTAAAGGTGTTCTCAATAATTCCACAGTATTCAAATAGTTCATCCTTAGTCATATTTTCATCGTTGTTTGATTCAATTTCATTCTCAAAATAATAATAAGCATTATGTACATGAGAATTGGGTGTTACCTTGGATGTTTCTATCACGAAACATAGGTTTACATGTTTTTTCATTTCAATATCAGAAGTGTCAGGTCCAATTGAGCTATATTATAATGAACTCCACATACCATTCATAACATTTTTTATATCCTTTTCCTTTGTCTTCATATTTCTTCTTAAATTTCAGATTGGGGAACTCAGCTTTCACATGACCTTTTCATTAACACTCATAACAGACTATCTCGTTTTTTATCATTCCATTTTCTGTCTTTCTTCCACTTTCTTTTATTATCATATCTTCCTTCATAGTTCAACTTTTTAAAGAACTTTTTCATATGGTAGAACTTCTAGAATCTCTTAAAAAGATGAGAAATCCCATCATCACAGTCAAAATATGAGACTTCACTAGTGGAAGTGTCTATAGTATTTTGATCTTTTTCTTTTCCTTTGTTCTTTGAGTTAGAAGTATTGAATGATACAGATTTCTTTCATATTTCTTCATCTGCTTCTTGATTTACCTTAAGCTATTATTTTAACATCATAATATTTCAAATTATTTCCTTCACTGGTATCTTTCTAATGTCACAAGATTCTCAGATAGAAATTGAATTTCCCCTCCATATGTTATGAAGGAATTAAAGAAATATCATAATCGGATCCTTTTTTCCCACTATTTTTTCAAGAAAAATCAGGGTATTCACTATTTCATTGAACCTGAGATACATTTTAGAGATAGTTTCATCAGGCTTCATCTTAAAATTATCATATTTAATTTTATAAGTATTTAATCTCATTTTGTTAACATTGATTGTTCCCTCATGAGAAATAGCTAAAGTCTCTTAAAATTCATATGCATTTTTACATGCAAATATTCCATTGAATTATTCATCACCTAGAGAATAGTACAATGCATTCATTTCTTTAAGATTATTCTTATATGTAGCTTTATTCAAAAGATACCATGTCTCCCTAGATGTAATAGGCAATACATTTTGTTCTTTAATTGTGTCCCATATTTCCGGTCCATTGCTCTCTAGATACATTTTGATTTTTAATTCCCACTAAGCGTTGTTATTACCATTCAAGAAAGGTGGAATGTCAGTAACATCACCCTCAACTCCATTATCCATTGAAAATTAGAATTGAAATGAACTGAAAATTTACATTTGGTAGAAATTTTAATATCCTTAAGATACAACTAAAATCACAGTTAAAGAATTTGACAAGTTTCACAACAGTTCAAGTAGTAGTAAAAACAAACTAAAATAAATCCTTTGATACCAAATGTTGGTCAAAGTGGAATCTCAAGAGGGGGTGAATTGGGTTCCTACTTAAAATTTCTCTTTAAAACATTTTTACAAAGATCCCACAAATTTTGAAATGGCCCAGTTAATTAATGGAGTAGAGATATAGATTTCTAATTAGTCAACAGCTTTCTCAAAGGGTGATTATTCCTCAGTTTAATAAGTTCAAAACACTTATTCACGTTTTGAAACAAGTTTACTGAATTCAACATATACACACACTAACCAAAACGAACTATCAAAGTGATTTCAAATTTTTTTTATGTTTTAGAAATTATAAGCAGTAAAAAATAGATAAAACAGAGTTCAATAAAAAATCAAAGATCATAGAGGAGTTAAACAAGAGGTTTAGTCTCAAACCGAGACTTAATCCTATCCACTTGGTGATCACCTGCCACAAAGCAATTTATATTAATAATAAAATTGATACAGAGATTGTATCGGGAATATCAATAGTTTGTACAAACTGTCTAGGGTTCAGACCTTCTACCACAGTCCTCCGTGGGAATGATAAACAACATAGACCACATACGGTCTCACCCATAGTTATACATGGGAATATAATCAATACAGAACACACATAGTCTCTTCCACTGTTATACGTTGGAAAACAAGAAGTAAGAGAGTGTTTATGTGAGGATTTTTGTATCGTCCAGTTCAAGCACAACAGGAGGCAGTGTGTATGACACAAATATACACTTCTCTAAAAAGTAAAAAAAGAACACAGTAGATCAAATATGATGATATTGAGTTTATAAGGATCTATGTGTTTGTAGTTCTTCTCTTTTTTCGTTGAAGTGAAGAATTTGATGTTCAGGGCTTTCTATAGATGCTTTCTCCAAAACTGAGTGTCACAACTCTATGTTATAGTATTTTGGAATTGAGTGTTCTGCTTCTTGTGTTGATTGAGTGTTTATAAATCCCAGAAGGCATAAGTGAGTTTGTCGAAAATGATCATCATGATGCTTGTAGGCTCACAATATAAGAGCTGGTTGGTTTTTCATTAATCTAGTGAATATGTTTCTTCATATGCTCTGACGCGCCTCTCATCATAAAGTCCTCACCCATATTTTTTCATTCCTTTTTTTTCACTTTTATATTTGAGGTCCGACAATAGGTAAAAGTAATTCACGTGCAGTCTTTCTTGTAACTTGTACTATCCCAAAATATGGCCTCTTGATATGCCTACAATCATCATTAATTAATGTTAGAAGCACTAAAGTTAACAAATATGACCATTAGAATAATCTTAATAATTTTAAAAAGTATGGGGTAGAAGAGTATGGTGAACTGGTAACAGTAGCCTACAAAATGGTAGGCTTCAATAGTAAGTGCACATTGCTAGCATTCATCGGTAACATTTCTAATGGTAACCTTCCATAAATAACTCTCCATCGGTAGCCTTTCATTAGTGACTCTCCATCAGTAACTTTCAATTTATAACTCTCTATTGTAAACCTTTCCAACAGTACCCCTGCATTGGTGACCTTGCATCGGTGACCTGTAACCTTGCATCGGTGACCTTGCATCAGTAACCTTGCATCGATAACCTTGCATCGGGGACCATTGCATCGATGAACATTTCATCGGTGACCTTTGCATGGGTGACCTCTGCATCGATGACCTTTTCATCGGTAACCTTTGCATCAGTGACCTTTTTACATGAGAAATTTTACCCTATGTTCTTTAAACAAGAGTGCAGTGAGATTAAACAAACATAGTTATCACTTTGATATAAACGTGATTTTCACAAAAATGATTATCTTATACGAGAAACATAATTATCACATAAATAAAACAGGATTTAGGATTATCAAAACATGATTTGGGAATAGCAAAACAGGTGAGTCCAAAAACATGGTATTGAGAGAGAAATGTAAATAAACTATTATGGTTTTATCCACTATTCAAGTGAAACATTTGATGTTCAATTGGGATCCATTATATCTCCCTGAAATGACTATTCCTCAATCACAATAGATATTCATGTAGAGAGATTCATATTTTTAGATGTCAAGAAGAGTGCATAATGAATATCCTCATTCCTCATTCTATAACATTGTAGTGTTATTATAATCCATAGGCTTTCTCCTTGGTTGTCACATTTACATATGTGATTATAAGACATGTGACAATGCTTCTATGACCAACATGAGAATAAATATAAGAATGATAATACTATAATCTATTATATTATAAGTGACAACTCCATATGCAATAACATTATTTATGATCTATTATCCCAACCACAACAACAATCTTATGATATATAAAATTATATCCCCTTTCTTCATAAAAATTAATATTTCCTCAAAAACCATAAAATATAGCTTATAGAATATATATATATATATATATATATATATAATTTAGGGAATATCTCCTTTAATGTCCCACATACAAACATTACCTATCATACCTTATGTCGTTTAACCTAATATTATATTGTATAAAAAATCATGTTAGATAATATCCAAAATATAAATTTTATAACCTCAATTTTTTTTGGAAAGCTATCATTTACGTCAAATTATATCACATCATATGCAATACCCTTTGTATAACGACCCACACTTTACATACATTGTTAATACTTCAAAATTGAATCACACTTATTACAACATATGACAAAACCACAAAGGACCGTATAGGTATAGTGTCTTTAGAAACTGGGAAACATAAACAACTGGTTCATAAATCTTCTACAGTGTCTCCCATTTATTTCATCATATCTAGGGTCCCTTTTAGCATATTCTACTTAATATCCATCTTCCTGGCCTGGGGAAAAGAAAACATAAAAGGGTGAGCTCAAATGCTCAGCAAGGGCAAATAAAGGAAATAAAAATCATATCATATCTTTTTGAAAATTAAAACCTGCAAAAGAGATCATAATATCTTAACATGGAATAAATCATAGAAGTGAAAATGAGATCCCCATAATCATAACATAAAACTTGAATCTTTGTGGCATGCACACATAATCATGGAAAATCATTTCTTGTTAGTCATGACTCATTGCCAAGACTATCTTAGTGGACAAAGTCCCTTTCTGAACCGAGTTCACTCCTCATTTCAGTCCTGTATCACTGAACCGAAATAACCTTCCGTTCCAGCCATGTATATCTCATGAGATATAAAATCATTACCCAATGCATTGGAGTGAGATATAGGTCCCACCCATCTTATAATGAATCCTTTCTTATGTGTGCCACATAATCATAAAACATACATCATCGCATAACACATATAACAAAAATGGGATTCTTGAAACATCATGACATCATAAATCAATTCATATATGATAAAGGAATTCATAAACATAATTCCATCACAACATAGTCAAACCAATGTAAAAATATGGATAGAAACAGAACCCTTTGTTATCTTAGATGGAAAATAATTTTGATAAAACACTTGAATTGAATTCTTGAGGAAAATATCCTTTCTTCTTCAAAAACATTTTTCCTTTCATAACATGTCATACAACTTTAAAATAAAAGAAGTTGATTAAAAATAAACTTGAAAACTTGTAAAGGAAGCTTCTTTGAAGTAATGTTTTAAAAATCCATTCATGCCGTATAAGTTAAAAAAACATTCTTCGTACTTTTGTCGGAAAAGTCAAAAAGTACCTCGTACGGAAAAACGACAAAAGATTCCTTTCATATTCTTTACTAAAAATTTACCTAAGGGTAAAATTGGGTTTTAACTATTGCAAGTGGATGGAAACAATATTACATATTTAGGGAACATGGATGTGGATGATAAAATACACCCCAGTAAATACTTACGAATAAACAATCTCGGATAAAAATGAGATTGTGATATTTCCCTTACCTTAGGTCCGATTTGCTTTGTTTGTGTCCGAAGATCCTGTATAATGGTTTAAATAATGTTATTGACTTATTCCAGAATCATACATATTGATATGAGATCATATATGGTCATATTATTAGCTTCTTGTTAGTAATATTTCATTGTTACTTGTTACTCGGGTCTTTATAACTTTTTGTTCTTATGCGTGTTTTGTCGAATAAATTCTTATTCTTATCTTTAGGTTATAAATAATTCATTTCCAGAATGGTATTAGTGTAGTATATACCATATTAATTCATTCAATTCATTTATATAATCATTATGAAATGAAGATCATGTAGAACGAGTCGCATCACATCGTGGAGACGGTATTCCGTACGTACGCACGAGTGATGATATCGTTCCTATGATCGTGGAATTGTATTGGAGTATATATATATATTATTTCAGTATCAATATTACTTAATAATAATCATATATAGTTACTGATTACACCATTATACCCATCCTTGTAAGGTGATGGTGGAAAATAGATTACACCACGGCGTGGAGACGGTATTCCGTACGTACGCACGCGCGGTGATTTCATTTTTCCGTAGGATGGATAGAAGGTGAATTAGGGTTGTTTCATATTTATAATAACATATCAGTATGTAAGTAATACTGATGTTATTACTTTATCATGAAACAACTAAAGAAGAAGAAGTTGAAGAAGAAAGAAATTGAAAAGATCGGTAATGGATATTACCTCTTCTTTGGAACGCCTCTTTGAATCCTTCACTTAAGGAACTAAGATTGGTATTTTGAGAAGACCAGGACCTCTAAGATTATTCTAGGGAAGTGTAGAGGAGAAAATGGCAGGGGTTGGCCGAGCTTGAGTGCTCAAATTGGTGTCAGGAGGAGGGGGAGGAGGTTCCCTTTTATAAGGGAGGAGAGGGGCACCTTAGGAATATCTCAAAATATTATTTTATATTAAAGTCAAAATCGGTTTATAATGGTTCCAAAGGGTCTTATTTCGAAGATAAAGTGGGGATGGGTCGAAATCCTATCAACCAATAGGATTTAAACAAGTTTAGGGTATTATTTTAACCTTATCAATTAGATTTAACTCTAAGTTAATTAATTTAACTTTTACCGTGTCTTTTTGTTTTCTTTCACTATATGGTTAATACACTTACTATAACATGCCAAACGAACCCCAAATTGTTTATTATTAATATATATATCCTTATCTAAGTCATTTGGCCGAACCTTAGATTTTTAGGAATAAAATAACAATTAATAATATAATATTTGATTTAAAAACTATTTTGTGTCAATTTTGACACTATTTGATATATGATTTTTGTGAAAGTCATAACAGAATTATATGTTCGAACCAAGTTGATTAAATCAACATTAATATATCATAGTAACCTAGAAAATTAGTGGAATTCATAAAAAGTCTTAAATTATATTTATTTTGGTATTTATATTATCAATTATGTCAATATTTCATTAATAAGATAATTACTGCATCATCTTTGTGTCATAAATAAATTAACTTATTTGATGTCTAAAAATTACAAATAAAATACCATCATGTAGGAAATCTTTTTAGCTTTCTAATTAATATTTACAATCGAATTTATCTTATGTATAACCCTATATTAAAAATGATTTACTTATTAAACTTTGATTTTAACTATTTTAACCCTTCTTTAAATAAATTAATAATAAATGTCCTAATCTAATCCATGTGGGCCTAAATGGTCATATTTTATTCCTAAGTTTGTTTTTGGTCGAATTACACTTGTCCAATAGAATTAGGACATGTGTTAGGGTAATATTAATATCATATTTACCCTTAGTTACCCTATTTACTATTAATCGCGGTAAAAAAAGTAAAAAGTTACTATTCACCAAAAAATTATTTTCATCTCATTGAACCACATTTTAGTCCTTGATATTAACCGTTTCTCTCGGATTTTCGAAATTCCAATCACAGAAGCGGTAAAATTAAGTTTTATGCAAAATTCAGTTTTTAACCTACCACTTAGTGGTTTCACTATTCATCAAAAATTGAAAGTTTTCAGAAAAATACCAAAATTTCACCCTAGGCTAATTTCGATATTCTGAGTCCAAAAATGAAGTCCATTTTGAAAAATAAAATTTATAAAATTTTAAAAAGTGGTTATTACTATTCATAACGGCTAGTTTTAATAACATATTGTTGTTTAGTGAAACTCGGTATTGCGTACGACGCAAGCTATCGAGGAAGGTCGCGATTGCGTGCAAAGCAATCCAAGCAAGTGTTGTGTAGAAAAAGATTCCTTTTATGGTTTATATAACATAAAAGTCTCGGGTGTTACATTCTACCCCCCTTAAAAAGAATTTCGCCCTCGAAATTCGTCACTTTGCAACAAACAAATGAGGATACTTCTCCCTCATCATATCCTCAAGCTCCCATGTAGCTTCTTCAAGTTGGTGGTTTCTCCATAAAACTTTCACCAAGCGAGTGGTCTTGTTTCGTAGGACTTTTTCGCTACGACCCAGAATCTCTATCGGCTGTTCTTCATAAGAAAGATCATGCTCCAGCGGTACAACTTCTGAGCTGAGTACATGTGAAGGATCTGGTATGTACTTTCTCAGGAGAGATACATGGAACACATCGTGAACTTGAGAGAGATTTGGTGGAAGCGCCAATCGGTAAGCTACCTTCCCAACACGATCCAGTATTTCAAAAGGACCGATATATCTAGGGCTCAACTTCCCCTTCTTTCCAAATCTCATAACCCTCTTCCAGGGAGATATTCGTAAGAACACTTTATCACCCACTTCAAACTCTAGGTCTTTTCTTCGGTTGTCGGCATAACTTTTCTGTCGAATCTGAGCTGCTCTTCTGTGTTGTTGAATAGATCTGACCTTTTCTTCCATTTCATCAACGAGATTAGGTCCTAATAGCTTTCTTTCCCCAACTTCATCCCAGCAAGTTGGAGTCCTGCATTTCTTTCCATAGAGAGCTTCATAAGGAGCCATCTGAATACTGGAGTGAAAGCTATTATTATAAGAAAATTCCACCAAAGGTAGGTGTTGATCCCAACCTCCTTTGAAATCCATAGAGCAAGCTCTCAACATATCTTCTAGGGTTTGAATTGTTCTCTCAGACTGACCGTCTGTCTGGGGATGATAAGCAGTGCTGAAACTCAACTCTGTATCCAGAGTATGCTGAAGACTTCGCCAGAACTTTGAGGTAAATCTCGGATCTCGATCAGATATAATAGAAAGTGGTACTCCATGCAATCTTACCACTTCCTTTACATATATCCTGGCAAGCTGATCTAGAGAGATATCCTCTCTAATAGCAATGAAGTGTGCAGACTTTGTAAGACGATCAACTATGACCCAGATAGCATTATTGCCTTTGGATGTTTTAGGAAGTCCTGTGACAAAGTCCATAGTGATGTTTTCCCATTTCCATTCGGGTATGGGTAATGGTTGTAACATCCCCTTAGACTTCTGTCTCTCAGCTTTAACTTGTTGACAAACCAAGCATCGAGAGACATATTCAGCAACATCTCTTTTCATGCCATCCCACCAGAAGTACTCTTTCAGGTCCCTATACATCTTCGTGCTTCCAGGATGAATAGAGAATGATGAACTATGAGCCTCATCCAGCAGCTCATTCTTTAATTCGGGGATGGGAGGAACGCAAACCCGATTCTTGAACTTTATTATCCCATCACAATCAAGGTTGAATTCAGGAACATTTCTCACCTTCTTTTGTAACTCGACATCTTCTTTCTGTGCCTCTTTAATCTTCACATGTATAGATGGTTGAACATTCATTTGATAAAGATAAGATTTTTCCCCTTCCATTATAATTCCAAGATCCATCCTTTGTAAATCCATAAATATTGGATCTTTTGTGATCCTCATCATGGATAAACTAGCATGGTCTTGTCGACTTAATGCATCTGCCACCTTGTTTGCTTTCCCAGGGTGGTAATGGATTGAGCAGTCATAATACTTAATCAGATCCAACCAACTTCTTTGGCGCATATTCAGCTCCTTTTGTGTGAAAATATACTTTAAACTTTTATGATCAGTATAAATATCACACCTTTCACCATAAAGGTAATGCCTCCAAATCTTTAATGCAAAGATTACCGCAGCCAACTCCAAATCATGTGTTGGGTAATTTTGCTCATGGATTTTCAACTGTCGTGAGGCATAAGCTATCACCATATCATTTTGCATAAGAACACACCCCAATCCCTTCTTGGATTCATCACTGTAGATCACAAACCTTTCTCCACTACAAGGCAGTGTGAGCACAGGTGCACTAGATAACCTTATTTTCAACTCCTTGAAATTATCTTCACATTCCTCTGTCCAGACAAACTTAACTCCTTTCCGAGTCAACTTGGTGAGTGGATTAGATAATCGTGAAAAATCGTTTACAAAACGTCGATAATAACCAGCCAAACCAAGAAAACTTCGGATCTCAGTTACTGTTGTTGGTCTTGACCATCTTTCGATAACCTCTGTTTTTGCTGGATCCACAGATATCCCCTCTTTTGAGATTATATGACCCAAAAATGCAACTTTTTGAAGCCAAAATTCACACTTGGTAAATTTGGCATAAAGCTTCTCCTTTCTCAGGGTCTTCAATATAATTCTCAAGTGATCTTCATGCTCTTCCTTGCTCTTTGAATAGACAAGAATATCATCTGATCAAGATAGTCTCTAAAGACTCTATTCATTAGATCCATGAAGATAGCAGGGGCATTAGTAAGACCAAATGGCATCACTATAAATTCATAGTGTCCATACCTTGTACGGAAAGCTGTCTTTGGTATATCCTCCCTTTTGACCCTTAATTGATGATACCCTGAACGGAGATCAATCTTGGAAAAGTATTGAGCTCCGCGTAGTTGGTCAAATAAGTCATCAATGCGTGGGAGAGGTTATTTGTTCTTGATAGTGATCTTGTTAAGTTCTCGATAATCAATGCAGAGTCTCATTGATCCATCTTTCTTCTTAACAAATAGAACAGGTGCTCCCCAAGGTGACGCACTAGGGTGTATGAATCCCTTATCAAGATTCTCTTGGAGTTGCTTCTTCAATTCCTGCAACTCAATTGGGGCCATTCTATAAGGTGTCTTTGAAATTGGCAAAGTGCCCGGTACGAGTTCTATTGAAAACTCAACTTCACGATTTGGTGGAAGACCCGGTAATTCCTCCGGAAAGACATCATCAAACTCCCGTACAATGGGCATATTCTTAATCGTGAGTTTCTCACCAACCATTTGAGATAAATAACCTTCATTTAGTGGAATCAATACCCATAAGATGGAAGAAATTTCCACTGGAAGGTTATGTTCATCCTTGCATTGATAGACGATCGTAGATTGATCTGGAATATGAAATGTGACTTCCCTTCTTTGGCAATCGATATGAGCTCTATGTAGAGAAAGCCAATCCATGCCAAGAATCACATCAAATTCCACTAAAGGAAGGATCACAAGATTTGCAGGAAGCACTTTCCCACAAACTTCGATCGGAGAAGAATTATAAACTTTTGATGCGATTGATGTGCCATTAGGTGTTGTCACAGCTAACTCAACATCTAATTGTTGAGGTAATACGGTGATACCCTTAGAAAAGTCTTCAGAAATAAAAGAGTGGGTGGATCCAGAATCAAATAAAACATTTGCTACTTTAGAGTGGATGGTAAGTGTACCTTTCACCACATCGTTATCGTACTCCACATCGCTGATAGAAATTGCATGTGACTTTCCTTTGTCTTTAGCCTTAAGAGTTTGTTGACGTCGACCATCATCATCAACCCTTGGATTTGGGCATTGATTGGCATAATGCCCCATCTCCTTGCACTTGAAACATTGAAGTGTAGTAGGTTCATTCTGTGTATCCCTTCCTTTGTTTGCATCATTAGACATCTTCTTCCCATTATCACGGCATTCAAATGCCCGATGACCTTCATTTCCACATTTAAAACATTTACTTGTCCCTTTAAGACAACTCCCTCCATGTTTCTTTCCACACTTTGAGCATAAGGGAAAGTTCATCTTCTTTTCCGTGTGCTCTTTAGATTTTTCTTTGAATTCCATCTTCCTCTTCTTATCAAACCCATGTGACTGATGGGTTACTCCAATCTCCATCTCGACTTTGAGAGCACATCGAACGATTTCCTCGTAGCTATTGAAGTCCCTTATGGATAACGCCCTTCGAAGACTTGGTTTTAAGCCACTAAAGAATCGATCGATCTTACTCTCAGGTTGGATAATAATACCAGAAGCGTACCTTGCCAGTCTTGTAAAATTTGCTTCATAGGTACCAACAGATTCATCATCCCTTTGCTTCAGTTCAAGAAACTCTTTCTCCATCTTTTTTCGGAGAATACGAGGGAAGTACTTATTGAAAAATAAGTTCTTGAACTCGTCCCATTCCATAGACTCAATTTCATCCCTTTGCCTCGTATTCTTAACAAGATTCCACCATTGATCAGCATCTCCTTCCAAACGATACACTGCTAGGATGACTTTATCATGTTCAGAACATTGAAGAACTGAAAATATCTTTTCAGTAGTACTAATCCATTTTTCAGCAACTAATGGATCAGTAGACCCGCTGAAAGAAGGTGGACGCTGCCTCATGAAGGATTCAACAGAATGTTGCTCCCTCCTTTGCTCGTTTGGAAATCCTGCATGATTCATAGCTTGAGAAAGTTGTGTGAGCATGGCTACAAGATTTTTCATTCCAGCTCCCATATCGTTTGGTTGCTCAGGGGGACAATCATTGCATTGCCCATCGCATTCCGCATTAACACGGTTCCTTCGGGTTCCAGCCATTGACTAAAACCAAGAAGAATAGTGTGAGCAACACTAATTATAATAGGAAACCACATAATTCAAGAATAAAATTTTCATGCTTATGGTCTTATCCTAGGTTATTCAAGGCCATTTCTAAAACACTAAGATTGTGTACTATGCTTAGACTTATCCTTAGGGTTCTTACTAAGGCTTTCACATCCTAGTTTCCAAAGGTTGACTATACCTTTCCTCTGATACCAACTATAACGACCCACACTTTACATACATTGTTAATACTTCAAAATTGAATCACACTTATTACAACATATGACAAAACCACAAAGGACCGTATAGGTATAGTGTCTTTAGAAACTGGGAAACATAAACAACTGGTTCATAAATCTTCTACAGTGTCTCCCATTTATTTCATCATATCTAGGGTCCCTTTTAGCATATTCTACTTAATATCTATCTTCCTGGCCTGGGGAAAAGAAAACATAAAAGGGTGAGCTCAAATGCTCAGCAAGGGCAAATAAAGGAAATAAAAATCATATCATATCTTTTTGAAAATTAAAACCTGCAAAAGAGATCATAATATCTTAACATGGAATAAATCATAGAAATGAAAATGAGATCCCCATAATCATAACATAAAACTTGAATCTTTGTGGCATGCACACATAATCATGGAAAATCATTTCTTGTTAGTCATGACTCATTGCCAAGACTATCTTAGTGGACAAAGTCCCTTTCTGAACCGAGTTCACTCCTCGTTTCAGTCCTGTATCACTGAACCGAAATAACCTTCCGTTCCAGCCATGTCTATCTCATGAGATATAAAATCATTACCCAATGCATTGGAGGGAGATATAGGTCCCACCCATCTTATAATGAATCCTTTCTTATGTGTGCCACATAATCATAAAACATACATCATCGCATAACACATATAACAAAAATGGGATTCTTGAAACATCATGACATCATAAATCAATTCATATATGATAAAGGAATTCATAAACATAATTCCATCACAACATAGTCAAACCAATGTAAAAATATGGATAGAAACAGAACCCTTTATTATCTTAGATGGAAAATAATTTTGATAAAACACTTGAATTGAATTCTTGAGGAAAATATCCTTTCTTCTTCAAAAACATTTTTCCTTTCATAACATGTCATACAACTTTAAAATAAAAGAAGTTGATTAAAAATAAACTTGAAAACTTGTAAAGGAAGCTTCTTTGAAGTAATTTTTTAAAAATCCATTCATGCCGTATAAGTTAAAAAAACATTCTTCGTACTTTTGTCGGAAAAGTCAAAAAGTACCTCGTACGGAAAAACGACAAAAGATTCCTTTCATATTCTTTACTAAAAATTTACCTAAGGGTAAAATTGGGTTTTAACTATTGCAAGTGGATGGAAACAATATTACATATTTAGGGAACATGGATGTGGATGATAAAATACACCCCAGTAAATACTTACGAATAAACAATCTCGGATAAAAATGAGATTGTGATATTTCCCTTACCTTAGGTCCGATTTGCTTTGTTCGTGTCCAAAGCTCCTGTATAATGGTTTAAATAATGTTATTGACTTATTCTAGAATCATACATATTGATATGAGATCATATATGGTCATATTATTAGCTTCTTGTTAGTAATATTTCATTGTTACTTGTTACTCGGGTCTTTATAACTTTTTGTTCTTATGCGTGTTTTGTCGAATAAATTCTTATTCTTATCTTTAGGTTATAAATAATTCATTTCCAGAATGGTATTAGTGTAGTATATACCATATTCATTCATTCAATTCATTTATATAATCATTATGAAATGAAGATCATGTAGAACGAGTCGCATCACATCGTGGAGACGGTATTCCGTACGTACGCACGAGTGATGATATCGTTCCTATGATCGTGGAATTGTATTGGAGTATATATATATATTATTTCAGTATCAATATTACTTAATAATAATCATATATAGTTACTGATTACACCATTATACCCATCCTTGTAAGGTGATGGTGGAAAATAGATTACACCACGGCGTGGAGACGGTATTCCGTACGTACGCACGCGCGGTGATTTCATTTTTCCGTAGGATGGATAGAAGGTGAATTAGGGTTTTTTCATATTTATAATAACATATCAGTATGTAAGTAATACTGATGTTATTACTTTATCATGAAACAACTAAAGAAGAAGAAGTTGAAGAAGAAAGAAATTGAAAAGATCGGTAATGGATATTACCTCTTCTTTGGAACGCCTCTTTGAATCCTTCACTTAAGGAACTAAGATTGGTATTTGGAGAAGACCAGGACCTCTAATATTATTCTAGGGAAGTGGAGAGGAGAAAATGGCAGGGGTTGGCCGAGCTTGAGTGCTCAAATTGGTGTGAGGAGGAGGGGGAGGAGGTTCCCTTTTATAAGGGAGGAGAGGGGCACCTTAGGAATATCTCAAAATATTATTTTATATTAAAGTCAAAATCGGTTTATAATGGTTCCAAAGGGTCTTATTTCGAAGATAAAGTGGGGATGGGTCGAAATCCTATCAACCAATAGGATTTAAACAAGTTTAGGGTATTATTTTAACCTTATCAATTAGATTTAACTCTAAGTTAATTAATTTAACTTTTACCGTGTCTTTTTGTTTTCTTTCACTATATGGTTAATACACTTACTATAACATGCCAAACGAACCCCAAATTGTTTATTATTAATATATATATCCTTATCTAAGTCATTTGGCCGAACCTTAGATTTTTAGGAATAAAATAACAATTAATAATATAATATTTGATTTAAAAACTATTTTGTGTCAATTTTGACACTATTTGATATATGATTTTTGTGAAAGTCATAACAGAATTATATGTTCGAACCAAGTTGATTAAATAAACATTGATATATCATAGTAACCTAGAAAATTAGTGGAATTCATAAAAAGTCTTAAATTACATTTATTTTGGTATTTATATTATCAATTATGTCAATATTTCATTAATAAGATAATTACTGCATCATCTTTGTGTCATAAATAAATTAACTTATTTGATGTCTAAAAATTACAAATAAAATACCATCATGTAGGAAATCTTTTTAGCTTTCTAATGAATATTTACAATCGAATTTATCTTATGTATAACACTATATTAAAAATGATTTACTTATTAAACTTTGATTTTAACTATTTTAATCCTTCTTTAAATAAATTAATAATAAATGTCCTAATCTAATCCAAGTGGGCCTAAATGGTCATATTTTATTCCTAAGTTTGTTTTTGGTCGAATTACACTTGTCCAATAGAATTAGGACATGTGTTAGGGTAATATTAATATCATATTTACCCTTAGTTACCCTATTTACTATTAACCGCGGTAAAAAAAGTAAAAAGTTACTATTCACCAAAAAATTATTTTCATCTCATTGAACCACATTTTAGTCCTTGATATTAACCGTGTCTCTCGGATTTTCGAAATTCCAATCACAGAAGCGGTAAAATTAAGTTTTATGCAAAATTCAGTTTTTAACCTACCACTTAGTGGTTTCACTATTCATCAAAAATTGAAAGTTTTCAGAAAAATACCAAAATTTCACCCTAGGCTAATTTCGATATTCTGAGTCCAAAAATGAAGTCCATTTTGAAAAATAAAATTTATAAAATTTTAAAAAGTGGTTATTACTATTCATAACGGCTAGTTTTAATAGCATATTGTTGTTTAGTGAAACTCGGTATTGCGTACGACGCAAGCTATCGAGGAAGGTCGCGATTGCGTGCAAAGCAAGCCAAGCAAGTGTTGTGTAGAAAAAGATTCCTTTTATGGTTTATATAACATAAAAGTCTCGGGTGTTACACTTTGTATAACCATCCATAAACAAATTTTGATTTACTATAAATAACTTATTTGATATATCTCTAAGTAAAACTCAATTCCCATTCTATCAACCCAAATGTCTGACCACAAAATCCATTCTATTCTTTACCACACATATGAATCCTTATATACATAATTGTACATAAATTGTGCCTTTAGAAATAATAGTTTTTACTAATGATATAGGGGGATTTGGTGTGATCTCAATCAAAAAAATGTATCCTTATTAACATGTATACTAGTAATAATTATATAAAAAACAAGTATTTTCATATTTTAACTTGGTACAAGACATAGATTCCCCATGTTTAATTGAGCATGATAATATTTAATTTCCAACTTGTATGTTCTTGATACTAAAATTATTGATTTAAATTGTCAATGAATACATCAGATATTATAAATCCGTATAGATAATCACAACACACATCCCTTATCTAGATAGATAATTAATTTCAAGGTTTGGATTCATTGTTTTATATTCTATAATAATTGAGGGCCCATATTTCATACTCAACATATAAGGTGATAAATATGATTTTGGATAAGATGAAATTGATTATATGATTAGAAACATACACAACCAGCCACATATTATATATGATATTTTCAAATAATCATACATAGGTTATCAAGGTGTGATGGTTATGAATATAGGTATATAACCAAAAATAGTTAATTGGGAGTCAAATAGTATCCATATACGCCAAGTTTGCCCAATATATATGTGTCACTCTATGTGGTATACATAATTGTTCGTCTAGTGCACACAAATAATAATATTATTTCTTTCTTCCATAAGATCATATTTGGTTCTCATTTCATGAATACAACTCAAACAAATCATAAAAATTATTCATAACCTAAGATAATCCATAATTAAAATCAATTAACTATAACTAAAAGTCATACATTTAGAGGTAAGTTATCATTACAATTAATGAAATTTATATCTATATATAAATATTTTGAATCCAATAATAGAGAATGATAATGTATATATTTCCACTAATATTATACATTTTATATCCATAAAACTCTATTAATAATATTTATTAAATAAAAATTAAATGTATATATATCATATCATAAATGATAAACTCACATTTCAACTTTATGTATGCTTCAAAACCAAGGGATTTATTAACTCACTAATTCTTATATAATTATTTTCACTTCTATATGTGAACATATAATGAACCCTACGACCATTATATTTAGTGATAAAACTATATAATGTAAGATTGTTTGAATATTTTTGTTATTTAGGAATAATATTTTAAATTATTAAACTCCTTGAACATATTAAAAGATCTTTACATTGTCACATAAATTGTTATGCTGTCAACTTCTATTATCTATAAAAAAGTCTATTTAAGCTAATTTTCATCATACTTGGAACTATTATCATCAAAAATTTCCTTCTATTTTTTACATACATAGACATTAAATTATTAATTTACCATCATATCATAAACCCATTTAGTATAAAGAGATTTTTAATTAAGTGTGGTAAGTAATGTAATTATTTATATTACACATTTTAATAACACCATAAACTATATTAGGATTCCATGAGTAATTAAATTTTTTTTATTGACATGGAATAATCCTCCAGTAATGTCCAATTATTTAACAAAAAAAATTATATCATTACATTTTTATTTATAATTACACATCCTAAACTCATTAGGAAATTATGTGAATAAACATTAATCTTAGACAGATTGAAAGAAATTTTTTGTTATCATTTAACTTTTATGTGTCCTAATATACTAAAAAGAGTTTCATATATACATTATTCTTTCAAAATATATTTCCATGTTACACACCAAGTTTTATATTTTGAAATGATACCTATTTACCTATATTAGGAATATTTAATAGATAAATTAATGTCTCTTTATTTTTTATTGTATTGACTTTTTCTATAATATTTTATTTTAAATATTATTTTTTTCAATAAAATACAACTCTAATATAATGGAATATTATTCCACCATATATTAAAAAATTGGTAGATAAACATTTTATGATGAATAAAACATTTTTAAATGATATAATATTGTAAAAATATGTAATAGATATATATAATTCATTGTATATGGGTTAACCATCAATAATATAATTTTCCCCTAATAACTATATGTTATTTAACCACTTATCTTGTCATATAACGGAGATAACATAAATATAAACATCCATTACACAATTTATTATGATCATGATAAAATAATTCACCGTCAAAAAATTATTATTACAAAATTCATCCTTCGTCATTTTAATTAACATATAGGATCTATCAATTCATCCATAAATTTTTAAATCATATATATCAGAAAAAAATGAAAATTATATATTAGGTATTGAAAACACATTAAAATTAAGGAATTGGTTTATAGAACCATGTATTCTTACATGAAAATTCTATAGAGTCTTATAAATCTCTTTTAGGAATCATAAAAATAGATCATATGGAATTGTTACTCCCTCTCCCTAATAATACTGGGGTTTAATAACCATGACTGGATTCTCAAAGAAACATTCATAAAATTGTCAAAAATATTTTCTTCTTCCAATTTTAGCTTTTATCCACCAGTACATAACATACAACAGATAGAACCTAGACATATAATTCCTTTTTCATCTATTCTCATCATGTTGATAGTATAATGTAGAAATTTTATTTAATTCAACCATGTTTTTATAGCATTCTATAATATTAAACTAAAAGGACTAATCCGTTAATTCACCTCTTAATTAATGTTGTAAATTAGTCAAATAAAAAGATAATTTTATTAAAAAAACCATCATGTTCCATGAATTAAAAATTATTTACATCCTCTTCTTATGAAAAAATGAGATAATTCACAATTTATGTAGATTTCACCTATGCTTGAAGAATTGATCTTCCCAATAAAGAAACTACTTTACTCAATCAATTAAATATATAATATTTTATTCTGTAGTAATTTGAATCAAGAATATATTTACAAATTTTTTAAAGCATATTGTACATAACATATAACTATAAGAACAATAGAAATGAATTTTATAAACAGTAAATCATTAAAGAAATAGATAATAACAATATGTCATTAACATAAACAATCATATTCACTGTCATTCGGAATAGAATGAAAATTGGGAATATGAGTCCAAATTTTTTAAATTTATTTCCATACCTAATCATTTTGAATAAATTCATGAAGACTATGATTCCATAATTGAATAATTATATGATTCTATATCTTTCTATATTGATATGTTAAAAAACTTCAACCATTTAATACTCAATAATATGTATTGTTATAGCACAATGAATATTCTTTATCATTTGATGATTTAATAATTTACAACTCATATGAGTAATATACATTAGAATTATCCATATAATAAATAATCAAAAATAAAATTTGTTTTTTATTATTCAAGTAATATAAAATCGAATCATTTATCGGATGAGTAATTTTTTTTATTACAAAATTAAAATGAATTTTATTAATTGAGTTTCTAGAAAATTGAGTATTTTTTTAAAAAATATCATATCCATTAGTATGAAATGATCCATAATTAACTATAAAATAAGTTTATTAAACATTACTCAGTCAACTTGGATTTTTAGGTATGTAATCATCCCAAATCTATCATATATGACTTATGTATGAAATATTGGGAAACTAATTCTCAAAAATATCATGTGGATAAACTCAACACCATTCCTTTGATAACCTTTTTAATGGTATTTTAGCTATGTTTAAGACAAATAAAATACCAAGAACAATATAATAAATTATAATCGAGGTGAACATTTATTTGTAAGAACCTACCCAAAGATGATCCAGTGATACTGATTTTTTTCAATCCTTACAAAATATAATCTAGGGGAACTATGTTTTGAAAGGGATTACCTGGTTTGATGACCAAGAACATAATAAGTGCCTATTTAGACGAAATATAAAACATAATATTTAATGTTAATTTAGTCACAAGATTTCATTTAATTTTACTAAATTTTATTTTTTAAAATATCTACTGGTTTAGTTTGGAATATTATTTCCTACACAATAAAAATATGATCAAATCGTATTGATTTGAAACAATTTTCACAACCCACAAGATTATGCAACTCACCAAAAAACAGATGCTAGGAATATTTAAACCTATCGAAATGCATAATATGTAAAATAAATGTAACGCCCCAAGATTTTATGAAAAATATTCTTTTTAATTTCATTAATGTCTTGTGTTGTACGCTACAACAAAAGAAGCTTTCACAATACGCATCCTTGACTTTCCTTCCGTTACACGCAATCGCGACCTTCCTCGATAGCGTGTGTAGTACGCAATACTGAGTTTCACGAAACAACGATATGCTATTAAAATATTATTAAAACTAGCCGTTATGAATAGTAATAACCACTTTTTGGAAATTTTGTAAATTTTATTTTTCAAAATGGAATTCATTTTTGGATTCGGAGTATCGAATTTAGCCTAAGGTGAAATTTTGGTACTTTTCGGATAACTTTCATATTCTAATGAATAGTGAAAATTACTAAATTATAATTAAAAACAACTTTTTTAATCGAAATAATTAATAGTGATAAATTATTAATTTGAGTGGTTTTAAAGTATATTTAGAATATATTTTTACAATTTAATACAATGTTGGTCATTGTTTGTAATTTCACATTTAAACCAGACATAATCAAGTGTCAATCTTTTGATAGATTTTGTTTCTTAAAAAAAAAAACACGCTATTTGTTTTAACAGCGGGATTTAATTATAAAATTAATTAATGCAACTTCTATGTTATGAATTTGGTAAAATAGACTTCATTTTTGAATTCGGAATATGAAATATAGCTTAGGATGAAATTTTGGCATTTTTCTGAAAACTTTCAATTTTTGATGAATAGTGAAACCACTAAGTGGTAGGTTAAAAACGGAATTTTGCATAAAACTTAATTTTACCGCTTCTGTGAATGGAATTTCGAAAATCCGAGAGACACGGTTAATATCAAGGACTAAAATGTGGTTCAATGAGATGAAAATAATTTTTTGGTGAATAGTAACTTTTTACTTTTTTTACCACGGTTAATAGTAAATAGGGTAACTAAGGGTAAATATGATATTAATATTACCCTAACACATGTCCTAATTCTATTGGACAAGTGTAATTCGACCAAAAACAAACTTAGGAATAAAATATGACCATTTAGGCCCACTTGGATTAGATTAGGACATTTATTATTAATTTATTTAAAGAAGGGTTAAAATAGTTAAAATCAAAGTTTAATAAGTAAATCATTTTTAATATGGGGTTATACATAAGATAAATTCGACTATAAATATTCATTAGAAAGATAAAAAGATTTCCTACATGATGGTATTTTATTTGTAATTTTTAGACAGCATATAATATAATTTATTTATGACACAAAGATGATGCAGTAATTATCTTATTAATGAAATATTGACATAATTGATAATATAAATACCAAAATAAATGTAATTTAAGACTTTTTATGAATTCCACTAATTTTCTAGGTTACTATGATATATTAGTGTTGATTTAATCAACTTGGTTCGAACAAATAATTCTGTTATGACTTTCAAAAAAATCATGTATCAAATAGTGTCAAAATTGACACAAAATAGTTTTTAAATCAAATATTATATTATTAATTGTTATTCTATTCCTAAAAATCTAAGGTTCGGCAAACTGACTTAGATAAGGATATATGTATTAATAATATACAATTTGGGGTTCGTTTTGCATGTTATAGTAAGTGTATTAACCATATAGTGAAAGAAAACAAAAAGACACGGTAAAAGTTAAATTATTTAACTTAGAGTTAAATCTAATTGATAAGGTTTAAAATAAGATCCAAACATGTATAAATTTGATTGGTTGATGAGATTACAACCCTATCTCATCTAAGCTTCGAATATGAGTCATTTTTGGAGGTTTTTAAGTGGGGTTATATTTATTATAAATTAATATTTTTAAGAATTCCTAAGGTGCCCCTCTCCTCCCTTATAAAAGGACACCTCCTCCCCCTCCTCCTCACACCAATTTGAGCACTCAAGCTCGGCCAACCCCTGCCAAAATCCCTTCTCCACTTCCCTAGCAACATCCTAGAGGTTCTGGTCTTCCTCAAATACCAATTCTAGTGCCCTAAGAGGAGGTCTCAAAGAGGCACTTCAAAGAAGAGGTAATTACCGTTACCAATTCTTTCATCTTTATTTCTTCTTCCACTTCTTCTTCTTAGGTTGTTTCATTATGAAGTAATAACATCAGTATCACTCATATACTGATATGTTATTATAAGTATGAAACAACCCTATTTCACCATCTATCCATCCTACGGAAAAAGAAATCACCGCGCGTGCGTACGTACGGAATACCGTCTCCACGCCGTGGTGTAATCTATTTTCCACCACCACCTTACATGGATGGGTATAATGGTGTAAAGAATAACTATACATAGTTATTACAACATCATAATGATTCTGATATATTTTATAATCCACTCCAATTCAATTCAATATTTATATAAATGATATCATCGCTCGTGCGTACGTACGGAATACCGTCTCCACGACGCGATGAGATTCATTCTCCATGTTAACCATTTAAGAATGATTATAATGTATATATAAGAAATAATAATGAAATACATGACATTATAAAGCTACTGGATTTATGTATATATATATACATATGTATGTCATCTACTTACTTCCATTTCAAGACAATAAGGAAAGAAAAACAGCGTTCATGCGTACGTACGGACTACCGTCTCCATGAACGGTGTTTTTCATTTTATTTATCTATCTATTATATATATATATATACTGAATATATATGATATATAAATCATATTTTATATTCTGGAAGTAAGTAAATCATGATATAAGTAATAATGATGTCAAGAACAACAAGTCAAAACACCTACGATAAATGAAACGATTTTACCCAAAACGCTTCTTTAACATGGAATTTACAAAAGAACGGGTAATATAATGTCATAAGTGAACCATATATGATATCATAACAATGAATATGATTCTGTAATAAGTCAATGACATTATTTAAATCATTATACAGGAGGTTCGGACACATACGAAGCAAATTGGACCTAAGGTAAGGGAAATATCACAATCTCATTTTTATCCGAGATTGTTTATACTTTGGTATTTACTGGGGTGTATTTTATCATCCACATCCATGTTTCATCAAAATGTAATATTATTTCCATCCACCTACAATTGTTTAAATCCATTTTTACCCTTCGGTGAGTTTTTAGTAATATGTATGAAAGGAATCTTTTGTCGTACGAGGTACTTTTTGACTTTTCCGACAAAAGTACGAAGAATGTTTTTTTTAACTTATACGGCACGAACGGATTTCTACTGTTTTATAAAGCCTTATTTTCATGAAGCTTCCTCTAAAATATTTCATGACTATTTTCAATAAAATCTCTTTCTTTTAAAGTTGCATGATGTTTTGTGAAAAGAAATTGATTTTGAAGAAGAAAGGATATTTTCCTCAAGAATTCAATTCAAGTGTTTTATCAAAATTATTTTCCATCTAAGATAATAAAGAGTTCTGTTTCTATCCATATTTTTACATTTATTTGACTATGTTGTGATGGAATTATGTTTATGAATTCCTTTATCTTATATGAATGGTTTTATGATGTCATGTTGTTTAAGAATCCCATTTTTATTACATGGGTTATGAAATGATGTATGATTTATGATTTTGTGGCACACATAAGAAAGGATTCATTAAGAGATGGGTGGGACCTATATCTCCCTCTAATGCATTGGGTAAAGATTTTATATATCATGAGATAGACATGGCTGGAATGGTAGGTTATACCGGTTCAGTGAAACAGGACTGAAACGAGGATTACTCGATTCAGAAAGGGACTTTGTCCACTAAGATAGTCTTGGCAATGAGTCTTGACTAACAAGAAATGATTCTCTATGATTATGTGTGTATGCCACAATGAGTAATGTTTTAAGTTATGATTTCATTTCACTACTATGATTTATCCCATGTTATGAAATTATGCTCTCTTTTGCAGGTTAATATTTCCAAAAATGTTATGTTCTTATGAAAATTATGTGATTGATATTTCCTTTGTTTACCCTTACTGAGCATTTGAGCTCACCCTTTTATGTTTTCTTTTCCCCAGGATATAGAGAAAGGTTTTAGGTAGAAAAAAGGGATGACCTTTATGGGAGATATTGAAGAACTTTCACCACGATTAGAAGATTACGTTCCGAGTTTCCAAAGACACTAAACTATTACGATCCTTTAGTGTGTGTTTTTGTTATGTACTAAGTATTCCGCAAATGTAATGTAATGTCCATGTACGATAAGCTTCGGGTCTCTACAGTTGGTATCAGAGGAAAGGTTTAGTCAACCTTTGGAAACTAGGATGCGAGAACTTTAGTGAGATCCCTAGAGATATTTCTAAGGTATGTCTAGGGATGTCTCTAAGGTTAAGTATACGTATAGGTTATAGTAATAGAATTACGCTAACGATCATAGAATTAAACCTAAGATGTTGGATATTGAAGGTACTCCCCCTTTATTATGTTGTTTTCCCTAGCATGATTTTTGCCTCTCACACTATTCTTTTTGGGTTTTAGACGATGGCTGGAACCCGAAGGAACCGTGTTGATCAATGCAATGGACAATGCAATGATTTCCCTCCTGAACAAACAAATGTTATGGGAGATGGAGTGAAAAATCTTATTGCTATACTTACACAAGCTATGAATCATTCTGGACTTCCAAATGAGCAGAGAAGGGAACAATATTCTATTGAGTCCTTCATGAGGCAACGTCCACCTTCTTTCAGTGGGACTTCCGATCCACTTGTTGCTGAACAATGGATCAGTACCACTGAAAAGATATTTTCAGTTCTTCAATGTTCTGAACATGATAAAGTCATCTTAGCAGTATATCGTTTGGAAGGTGAAGCTGATCAATGGTGGAATCTTATCAAGAATACGAGGCCAAGGGATGAAATTGAGTCCATGGAATGGGACGAGTTCAAGAACTTGTTTTTCAGTAAGTAATTCCCTCGTATTCTTCGAACAAAGATGGAAAAGGAGTTTATTGAGCTGAAGCAGAAGGATGATGAATCTGTTGGTATATATGAAGCGAATTTTACAAGACTTGCAAGGTATGCATCTGGCATTATCATCCAACCTGAAAGTAAAGTTGATCGATTTTTCAGTGGCTTAAAACCAAGTCTTCGAAGGGCATTAGCTATAAGAGACTTCAGTAGCTATGAAGAAATTGTGCGTTGTGCTATCAAGGTAGAAATGGAAGTTGGTGTTACATATCCATCTCATGGTTTTGACAAGAAACGAAAGATGGAGTTCAAGGAGAAATCTCATAATAATGGTGAAAAGAAGATGAATGTTTCCTTATGCACAAAGTGTGGAAAGAAGCATGGTGGAGATTGTCTTAAAGGAACTAGAAAATGTTTTAAGTGTGGAAAAGAAGGTCATCGAGCAGCTGAGTGTCGAAGTAATGGAAAAAGGGTTTCTAATGATGTGAATAAAGCAAACACTGCAGAGAACGCACCACCAACACTTCAATGCTTCAAGTGCAAGGAAATGGGGCATTATGCTAATAATTGCCCTAATCCAAGGGTTAGTGATGATCAACATGAGCAACCACTGAAGGCAAAGGACAAAGGGAAATCACATGCGATCACTATTGGCAATGTTGAATATGACAACGATGTGGTGGAATGATTAAGTGTTTATGTAATGGGATTCCAAAATAATGTTGTATCATTGAGTATTGCAATATTTATTGATGTGGTATTCAAAGTGATTGAGATATTTTTTTTGGAAATAAGATGATATGCGCATAATGAAGACGAGAAAATGAAATGTTTAATAGTATTCATGAGCTCATGATTGATATAAGGACTAAGTGATATCATGGTTTGAGTATAAATAATTTTGAGGATTTTGGTATGTGTAAAGTGTTAACTTTTAACTGCATTCAAGTTTTCACTAAGGTTCAATGGGTATTCAAGAGTATACATGATTAAGGACTTTGAATGTTTGGAATGTGACCAAAAAAAACATATCTTATGATATATGGGGATCAACGATGATATTAAATCTCTGGTAATTGTTTTCACTATGTTTTGAGAGTGGACTGCAGTATTATGGATAAGCCTAAAGATTGGAATGGATTGTGTTGGACGATATTATTGATGGGATGTTATAGTAGTTTTGGAAAAAGGACAACCTGCAGGACGGGCGACAGCCCATCGCTTCGGACAAGGCTGAGGGAATCGAACCCACAACCGAAGTGCGACTGGCCTTTATCGCCTACCACTGACCTACAGGAAGTCCCTGTTTAGTAGAAACTAGTTTTATTATATTAAGCAGTATGATATATGAAGTATAAGTCCATTTTAGGAACCATATATGATTAATCTCACTATAGATCGACTTATGTATATAAGTTTTGCTAACCTTTTGTTTGAGACAGATGGAATGACCTGTCATTCTATCACATGATCTGCTAACACATCACGAATAACAAATTCAACTTCATTTATTTAAGAGATGAAGTAGAAATTGTTCAAGGCACGAACAAAAGTGATATTTTACCAAAATAAAGTAAGTATTTATTCTAAGCAAATTTTCAACTTTAGGGAAATGATCTTGAAAACCAAAAATGTTGTCCTAGTGATCTTATACCTGATGAATCAGATGGTACCTTATATCATCACAAATCTATGGATTTGTGATTACTGGCTTTTCCATAGCCATGTTCTCTACCACTCTCCATCAGAACATGATGGTTAGATTTTTCTTCCATATCCATATTTTCACCTATGTGGAAACCCAGTGATTAGTATATTTGGGTAATCGTTACATTTCATACTTTAGTTTTTAAAGCCATGTTTTGGTATTCCTTTTTACGATGTGGGTTTCTATCAAAGAAAATTTTGAATAGTAAACCATTTATAACCCCGACGAATTTCGAGGGCGAAATTCATTTTAAGGGGGGTAGAATGTAACGCCCCAAGATTTTATGAAAAATATTCTTTTTAATTTCATTAATGTCTTGTGTTGTACGCTACAACAAAAGAAGCTTTCACAATACGCATCCTTGACTTTCCTTCCATTACACGCAATCGCGACCTTCCTCGATAGCGTGTGTAGTACGCAATACTGAGTTTCACGAAACAACGATATGCTATTAAAATATTATTAAAACTAGCCGTTATGAATAGTAATAACCACTTTTTGGAAATTTTGTAAATTTTATTTTTCAAAATGGAATTCATTTTTGGATTCGGAGTATCGAATTTAGCCTAAGGTGAAATTTTGGTACTTTTCGGATAACTTTCATATTCTAATGAATAGTGAAAATTACTAAATTATAATTAAAAACAACTTTTTTAATCGAAATAATTAATAGTGATAAATTATTAATTTGAGTGGTTTTAAAGTATATTTAGAATATATTTTTACAATTTAATACAATGTTGGTCATTGTTTGTAATTTCACATTTAAACCAGACATAATCAAGTGTCAATCTTTTGATAGATTTTGTTTCTTAAAAAAAAACACGCTATTTGTTTTAACAGCGGGATTTAATTATAAAATTAATTAATGCAACTTCTATGTTATGAATTTGGTAAAATAGACTTCATTTTTGAATTCGGAATATGGAATATAGCTTAGGATGAAATTTTGGCATTTTTCTGAAAACTTTCAATTTTTGATGAATAGTGAAACCACTAAGTGGTAGGTTAAAAACGGAATTTTGCATAAAACTTAATTTTACCGCTTCTGTGAATGGAATTTCGAAAATCCGAGAGACACGGTTAATATCAAGGACTAAAATGTGGTTCAATGAGATGAAAATAATTTTTTGGTGAATAGTAACTTTTTACTTTTTTTACCACGGTTAATAGTAAATAGGGTAACTAAGGGTAAATATGATATTAATATTACCCTAACACATGTCCTAATTCTATTGGACAAGTGTAATTCGACCAAAAACAAACTTAGGAATAAAATATGACCATTTAGGCCCACTTGGATTAGATTAGGACATTTATTATTAATTTATTTAAAGAAGGGTTAAAATAGTTAAAATCAAAGTTTAATAAGTAAATCATTTTTAATATGGGGTTATACATAAGATAAATTCGACTATAAATATTCATTAGAAAGATAAAAAGATTTCCTACATGATGGTATTTTATTTGTAATTTTTAGACAGCATATAATATAATTTATTTATGACACAAAGATGATGCAGTAATTATCTTATTAATGAAATATTGACATAATTGATAATATAAATACAAAAATAAATGTAATTTAAGACTTTTTATGAATTCCACTAATTTTCTAGGTTACTATGATATATTAGTGTTGATTTAATCAACTTGGTTCGAACAAATAATTCTGTTATGACTTTCAAAAAAATCATGTATCAAATAGTGTCAAAATTGACACAAAATAGTTTTTAAATCAAATATTATATTATTAATTGTTATTCTATTCCTAAAAATCTAAGGTTCGGCCAAATGACTTAGATAAGGATATATGTATTAATAATATACAATTTGGGGTTCGTTTGGCATGTTATAGTAAGTGTATTAACCATATAGTGGAAGAAAACAAAAAGACACGGTAAAAGTTAAATTATTTAACTTAGAGTTAAATCTAATTGATAAGGTTTAAAATAAGATCCAAACATGTATAAATTTGATTGGTTGATGAGATTACAACCCTATCTCATCTAAGCTTCGAATATGAGTCATTTTTGGAGGTTTTTAAGTGGGGTTATATTTATTATAAATTAATATTTTTAAGAATTCCTAAGGTGCCCCTCTCCTCCCTTATAAAAGGACACCTCCTCCCCCTCCTCCTCACACCAATTTGAGCACTCAAGCTCGGCCAACCCCTGCCAAAATCCCTTATCCACTTCCCTAGCAACATCCTAGAGGTTCTGGTCTTCCTCAAAGACCAATTCTAGTGCCCTAAGAGGAGGTCTCAAAGAGGCACTTCAAAGAAGAGGTAATTACCGTTACCAATTCTTTCATCTTTATTTCTTCTTCCACTTCTTCTTCTTAGGTTGTTTCATTATGAAGTAATAACATCAGTATCACTCATATACTGATATGTTATTATAAGTATGAAACAACCCTATTTCACCATCTATCCATCCTACGGAAAAAGAAATCACCGCGCGTGCGTACGTACGGAATACCGTCTCCACGCCGTGGTGTAATCTATTTTCCACCACCACCTTACATGGATGGGTATAATGGTGTAAAGAATAACTATACATAGTTATTACAACATCATAATGATTCTGATATATTTTATAATCCACTCCAATTCAATTCAATATTTATAGAAATGATATCATCGCTCGTGCGTACGTACGGAATACCGTCTCCACGACGCGATGAGATTCATTCTCCATGTTAACCATTTAAGAATGATTATAATGTATATATAAGAAATAATAATGAAATACATGACATTATAAAGCTACTGGATTTATGTATATATATATACATATGTATGTCATCTACTTACTTCCATTTCAAGACAATAAGGAAAGAAAAACAGCGTTCATGCGTACGTACGGACTACCGTCTCCATGAACGGTGTTTTTCATTTTATTTATCTATCTATTATATATATATATATACTGAATATATATGATATATAAATCATATTTTATATTCTGGAAGTAAGTAAATCATGATATAAGTAATAATGATGTCAAGAACAACAAGTCAAAACACCTACGATAAATGAAACGATTTTACCCAAAACGCTTCTTTAACATGGAATTTACAAAAGAACGGGTAATATAATGTCATAAGTGAACCATATATGATATCATAACAATGAATATGATTCTGTAATAAGTCAATGACATTATTTAAATCATTATACAGGAGGTTCGGACACATACGAAGCAAATTGGACCTAAGGTAAGGGAAATATCACAATCTCATTTTTATCCGAGATTGTTTATACTTTGGTATTTACTGGGGTGTATTTTATCATCCACATCCATGTTTCATCAAAATGTAATATTATTTCCATCCACCTACAATTGTTTAAATCCATTTTTACCCTTCGGTGAGTTTTTAGTAATATGTATGAAAGGAATCTTTTGTCGTACGAGGTACTTTTTGACTTTTCCGACAAAAGTACGAAGAATGTTTTTTTTAACTTATACGGCACGAACGGATTTCTACTGTTTTATAAAGCCTTATTTTCATGAAGCTTCCTCTAAAATATTTCATGACTATTTTCAATAAAATCTCTTTCTTTTAAAGTTGCATGATGTTTTGTGAAAAGAAATTGATTTTGAAGAAGAAAGGATATTTTCCTCAAGAATTCAATTCAAGTGTTTTATCAAAATTATTTTCCATCTAAGATAATAAAGAGTTCTGTTTCTATCCATATTTTTACATTTATTTGACTATGTTGTGATGGAATTATGTTTATGAATTCCTTTATCTTATATGAATGGTTTTATGATGTCATGTTGTTTAAGAATCCCATTTTTATTACATGGGTTATGAAATGATGTATGATTTATGATTTTGTGGCACACATAAGAAAGGATTCATTAAGAGATGGGTGGGACCTATATCTCCCTCCAATGCATTGGGTAAAGATTTTATATCTCATGAGATAGACATGGCTGGAATGGTAGGTTATACCGGTTCAGTGAAACAGGACTGAAACGAGGATTACTCGATTCAGAAAGGGACTTTGTCCACTAAGATAGTCTTGGCAATGAGTCTTGACTAACAAGAAATGATTCTCTATGATTATGTGTGTATGCCACAATGAGTAATGTTTTAAGTTATGATTTCATTTCACTACTATGATTTATCCCATGTTATGAAATTATGCTCTCTTTTGCAGGTTAATATTTCCAAAAATGTTATGTTCTTATGAAAATTATGTGATTGATATTTCCTTTGTTTACCCTTACTGAGCATTTGAGCTCACCCTTTTATGTTTTCTTTTCCCCAGGATATAGAGAAAGGTTTTAGGTAGAAAAAAGGGATGACCTTTATGGGAGATATTGAAGAACTTTCACCACGATTAGAAGATTACGTTCCGAGTTTCCAAAGACACTAAACTATTACGATCCTTTAGTGTGTGTTTTTGTTATGTACTAAGTATTCCGCAAATGTAATGTAATGTCCATGTACGATAAGCTTCGGGTCTCTACAATAAATATTTTAATATTAGATGAATACATAGATTCATATGAAATTGAGAATTTATACAATATTAAGCCTAGAGAGAGAGTTAACAAATTACATTAACCTTTATACACATTTCATAAGACTCCAAGATTATAGGTAGTCTTACCACAAGTCATTTTATTCATAGATAAATTACTCAAGAGAGAAAAAAAATTATCAATACTCTAAACACTATTAAAAAAACTATATTAAACAAATAAATTCATGTTCACAACATCAATTAAAATCTGAGAAAAATGTAGATGAAAAATTAAATTCATTTCCATACCTAGATTTTTATATTGGGATTTAGTTTATAGAAGTAGTTTAACATTTAATTTGAAGATAAAATTACTCACCATATAAAATTTACATATGAATGATAGAAAATATATCTTTTGACAAAGAAACTATTAAAATAATAAAACATGAGATAATTTTAAATGAACAATTTATAAATAAATGTAAATTATAATAATTTTATATCATTAGATTTAACATTATGAATATTCAATAATTTTGAATATGATGATTTTATAATCATCATCATATATCCTGTAATTTTAAATATATCTTATTTTATGAATTATAATCAGTTTATAATCTAATTTTTATTTTTAAAAAAATTTACAAATTCTAAATATCTTATAAATAACATTATTTAAACCATAAAAAATCAATAATAAATTCCATTTTAAAGGGGGATATAATAATATTCAAAATAATAATATTTAATTTTAGCAACTCAAATTAATTACTTATAAAGAATTGATAACTTTTTATTATAATCCTTTTTCATTTTTTCTTGATTTTTTTTATGAAAAAATTTAAATATTCTTAATGATTTAAAAATAAATATATTATTTTAAGATCATAAGGTGGAATACAAAACATCTTAAAATTATTTAAAATATTAAAAAAAATTATATTTATAATATTTTATAATGAATTTTTTTATAAAAATTTATATACAATTTATTGTAAATGAATTATAATTAACTAATTAACTAAAAAATTATAGATTTAAATATTCCCAAAATACAATTAATTTTGATTTATAAATAATTTAAAAATCATATTACAATTTAAAAAAATGAACATTTAAATTTTCGTATACATAAAATATGTGGGATGTGTATTGGTAAAACCATTTACCATTATGAATCCCCTTCTACAGATGGGTAGGAGGGGTTCACCCTTACATATAAAATTATATAATATGGTGTACACAGATGCACCTTATGTAGTATTCTCTATATAAGGGAAAGCCTGAAAAATGATTTTGTACACTAATATATGTAATGGAAACGTGAGATAACTATTACCCAATCTACACTACATAAGGGTAAATTTGGATGACCCTTATTTTAGAAAATTTATGTATGGGTAATAAAAGATATCCCTTTAATAAAAAGATAATATAGAAGGGTGATCCATGAGGATCCTTGTGAAGAATTCTACTATATAGTTGTAACACATGGTTATCATTACATTGAATGCTATTGTGTAAGAGTAATATTGGATGACCCATACTATAAAGACTTGTAAAATTCAAGAGAAAATTTTTCTTAATTTTCTTTGTAATTTTACAAGAATGTAGTTTCTGACGGCGCCTGATTTCTAGGCCCGGTGTGCCCAGAATTAATTTCCGAAATTAGGCTCTGGTACGTTCAGTGAACGAACGAGCGGGTTTTTTCTAACTTTTGAACCGTTGCTCGGAACTGAATTCCGAGGGAACCGATGGAACTGTAGCGGCAGTAATTTCTTAAGAAGATCTTTTTCGGAGTTTTGTTTTCACGGGATGAGTTGTTAAAAATTTGTGTAAAATAAAATAAAAATTAAGTTACAAATTTTATTTCTTTTAAGTGGTTTATCCAATGAGTGTAAGTTAGGTTAACCACCCAACGTCCCATGAGAGGATTAAAGGTGACGTGGGGCCCACATGAACCCCACCCCTTTCACCTTCCCTAAACTCCCTTAAACCTATCCTCTCATTAATTGGTAACTTTTTAATATATTTAACCCCCCTTTTAATGTGATACCACTCACCCCCTATCTCTTCTTTAATTCATGCCACCTAAACATTAATTAATTTGATAACTCAAGATCAATTAATTAAGTTTGTTGGTTTTGAATTTGTAATTTTGAATGCATGGCTTGGGTAAATAAAATAAGGTGGAGCCTTATTTTATTTTGGTAAGAATTGTTGTGTTAAGAGGAAGGGAAGAGAGATTTTGAGTTTTAAAGAACTTCCTCCTCCGAAGAAGAAAGCTTCATCTCCATTGTTGAAGAACATAAAGAACACCAATGTTTCGACGAAGAACACCGTCTCATCTTGCACCTTCTCTCCACGTCGAAGGAAGCGAGACGGCGCATTCTTCATCGGGCGATCACCGACGATGTGCCTTCTCCTCTTCTTCCTCTGTGTCAAGGGAGGAGTCCCCAATGCGGGGAACATCACCTTTGATGACGACTCACCCTCTGACGTCAATGGAATCGGCACCAATCTTCCGCGACGTCCGATCATCGCGACGCTTGCCTCTTCCGCGGCTCGATGACGTCTAACGTCTTTGCAAAGTAGGGGTTTGGTTTTTATGTCGTGAATACTTTTTGACGTTATTCGATATTAACTTCCAACTGTTATCAAAATAACGAAGGAGGTCGGACCACACAAACAAAGTTGAACCTCTTCCACTTTTTATTTTGATGGTTATCTACGTGGATTGAAATGGAAGTGATGCAGTTTCGTCGCTCCGTGTGGGAATTTGGAGAATCAAGACTAAGAAGCGCGACACCATCGCACCGCGCCAGAAAACCACGAAGACGGCACGATTTTTTATTTGACATGCGGATCGATGAGAGACGACGAATCGAGCCGAAATGCATTTTGAATTCCTTCGCAGAAATGATCGGGTCCCAAGAAGACTGTTGGCGAAGGCGGCAGGAGAAACGGACCACTGGAGCGCGTCCGGTGGTCCGCAGAAGGCGCCGGCGGCGCCCCTCGCCAGCGTGGCGGCGCCGGCGACCGTTGGCGGTGGCGCGCCGCCAGAGAAAACCGCCACGACTGAGCCGTGGCAGTGGGACGTGAAGCGGAACGGTCGGGTTGTTCCGGGTTTGAGGCGGTGCGGCTTTATGCCGCGCCAGGTTGACAACCGGGGGGGTTTGTAACCCCCTTCACCCATCGCGCCGCGCCAGCGTGAGGCCAGCTGGCTACCCAGGCCAGGCCGGGCCACGCAGGCCAGGCCGGGCCGCACCCATCTGTGGCGGACCCGAACCCGGTTCGGCCGACCCAAGGGGGGTTGGGTCGGGCCAGGTCGGGCCCAGACCCCCATTTCAAACTGTCTACGGTCTTTTACCCATAACATGGGCTACGGACCTCCGATCGACGCCCCGTCAGCGGAGATGCGATCCTTGAAATGAGACTATCGTTTCGATATATTACACTCATGGTTTCGGAGAACTTTGGGTTCGGTCGGGTTGGTTCGGATAGGAAACCAACCGGGCACTCGGAGCAGAAACACTTATATCTTGAGTTCCAGACGACCGAATGACGTGTCGTCGACTTTTTTTGTTTCCTATTGATGGGGTGGAACTTTTGGCTTACTCCGCTCGAGGTTTGGACGCCGTCGAAGTGCGGTCGGGTTGGTTCGCACACGAAACCAACCGGGCCCCTGGAACGAAAACACCAATAATTCACAGACCGGGCATATGATTGACGCCTCGTCTATCTCGTTGAATTCCTCTTGATGAGACGGAACTTTTGGCATACTTCGCCTGAGTTTTAGATGATATTTTTGTATGGCCGGGTTGGATTGTACCTGAAATCCAACCGGGCCCCTGGAACGGAAAAGCTGATATCTTTCAGACCGGACGTCCGTTTGACGAATAGTCAGCAGCGTTGGTGATCATGTTGAGAAACGGTCCCTATGAGTATACCCTTTTAGAGTTTAGTGTACAGTTGAGATAAGACCGGGTTGGTTCGCACACGAAACTGACTGGGCCCCTGGGATGAAAAGGCTAATAACTCACAGACCGGGCATCCGATTGATGTGCAGTTTGTTGCGTTATGACCCCTATGACGAGACGGTACATTGAGATACTTCTTAGTGGGTCTTGTGATACCTGGATTATCGACCTATAGCTCATGGATCGGACCCTCCTGGAGATGAGCATACGGAGGACGGAGACCGTGTAGCTGGATATGACCTGATGACTGCTTGTCCGATTCGATTCGGAGTGACTAGAATAGCCCAGTGTGGAGAACTAATTTGTGAGGTGGAAGAAACATGGTGGAGGAGCACTACTGTGTGAGGTGGTAGACCCGCGATACTCGATAGGAGGAGTACCTCTCTAGGCTATGAGGGGGAGCACTACTGTGTGAGGTGGAAGAACCATGGTGGATGAGCACTATTGTGTGAGGTGGAAGACCCACGGTACTCGACAGGAGGAGTACCTCAACAGTCATTGGTTGGTGAGCTGTACCTCGGAGACGTGACAGGATCACTGTACTCCCAGAGACGGATATCTTCAGCAGTTATGGTTTCGATAATGAAAATCCTGGTTTGAGCTGAGTCTATGACCTTTGTGTTTTCCTCATGATTGAGATGGGTCACTTGATAACTTTGGTATATGTATGGGCATATACCTGGGTAGTGGTTATCCGTTGATTTCATAATCTTGTGTTTCCTCATGATTGAGATGGGTTACTTGATAACATAGGTATATGTATTGGAACATACCTAATTAGAGGTTATCTGTTGAGATCTTCTTTTTGGTTATCCTTGTTGGTTTTAGTGATACCTTGAGGGTATCAGGGTCCCTACTGAGTATCGTTATACTCACCCCTGCACGGGATATGCCTTCACCTCATTGTGTTGGTTTTAGATGACAGGCAGTGCTGACGGAGGCCGAGTGTTCCAGTACTGGATGGTACCAGGAGGTGGACCACCTAACGAGTCAGTATCCGGAGGTGGACTTCATGGAGAGACGACACTCGGAGGGGGTTGACGGGTGAGAGAATTGAGGAGTTGCGCTATCTGTACCTACCCTTCAGGTAGTATCCGTGGTGGACGATCCAGGAGTTGTGCTATCTGTACCTACCCTTCAGGTAGGATCCGAGGGGGAGGACCTGTTAGTTGCTTCCTTTCATCCAGCTGTTTGTATTTTTCTGTTGTACTTTTGTTCAGTTGTAGCTGTATTTCCAGTTTGGTTTGTATTCTGTCCCATTTAGTTTTCAGCACATTCTTTGTACTTAGTGTCTTACTTCCTCTTTCACTCTGTGGTATTTTATTACTTTTATAAAGGCAATTCCTTCCCAGTTATTGGGATTTACACCTTTGGTGCTAGTTTCCAGCCCCTAGCCTATGAAAGGCAGGCTTGGGGTAGTCATGGCACGAGCCCTTAGGACAGGTCGTGAAAAATTGGTATCAGAGGAGTCGGTTCTACCGTAGAACTAAAAACTATGATAATTTCATTCTGTGAAGCGACAGTGTTAAGATTACCGAGTGTGGTTTTTTGTTCAGGGAGTCTAGTATTGGTGCGGGCGGCCGACATATCCATACACCAGGACCCTAACAACTGATTTCAGACTTTGTGCACGAAAACACGGATTGCGTGTGTGTTTCCAAAAGTTTTAAAAGTCAACTCAAACCAGGTCAGCTCACCATGTATAAATCGGTTCACCGTGTCATGTTTGTTCCTTTCAGGATGCCTCCCCACAGACGACCATCTAGAGCCCCGAGAGTTGTTCATACTGACAGCCCACCGAGCGACGTGGCCTCAGTACATGGCCATATCCTAGTTGAGGCACCATCGGAGGCACCAGTGGTACTACTACCCGTTGGGCCACCGATGCCACCAACCCCAGCAGTAGAGGGTGTACGTCTCTTGAGCGCACTGCACGAGTTCCAGCGCCAGAGGCCACCCAGGTTCAGGGGAGAGACGGACCCGCAGTCAGTTGAGGATTGGCTGGAGGCTGTGGTGAGATTCTTCAGGCTAGTGGGGATTCCAGCAGACTTCATGGTGATCCTTGCTTCCAGCCTTCTTCAGGAAGTAGCAGGAAGATGGTGGAGTCTGATGCTCGAGATACATGGCGAGGTGATAGTTATATGGGCAGACTTCGAGAGCATGTTCAGGGAAGAGTTTGTACAAGCCACCCTTCGAGCGGTGTGTATACCAGTGCTACTTCAGTTGTGGCAGGGCAACATGACAGTGGAATAGTATCCAGCGAGGTTCACAGACCTCTCGCGCTACTCCACAGATATGGTAAGGTACCCGTTCTTCAGGGCCCGAACCTTCGAGCAGGGGCTCAGGTGAGAGATTAGAACTTCTTTTATTTCTCATAGCATTCCAACACAGATAGGGGTATTCGAGCGATCCCTCTTAGTGGAGAGTTTCCTTGCTGAGCAGTCTCCAGCAATAGGACCCACCACTATCCGGCATGCGGTAGAGTCTACTGTAGCAGGCAGTAGACAGATGACGCAGAGGTCCAAGAGGACCAGACCTATAGGTGGTCGACCGCTTGACTCAGGGTCGGTAGTGCGAGGCATCAAGGGGAATGATAGAGCCATACCTGCCATGCAGTGTTACTCCTGCAGCGGGATTGGTCACATGGCACATGAATGTCCGACCCGCCATGCTGATGACCAGCAGTTAAATGAAGAACCTCCCAGGAAGAGGCAGAGGTTCGATCAAGGCAGACCGCTAGGAGCTGAAGGCCGAGGGAGGGGAGTTGGTCGTGCAGCTGGAGGTGGACGACGCTTCGAGGTGTTTCCACCACCACCACCTGGAGTTCCACCCTGACCGCAGGGAACATGTGGACATGGGAGAGCTCAGCTTATGGAAGTAGAAGCTTACGACTACGGAGCTCCATAAGCTAGTGGACAGGAGCGGAATTAGTGTTGTATATCTAGTTCCATGTTGTTGTTATTACATTTGTGTCTTTGTACTGTGAGCTGAAATAATATAAAGACACTTACCTTTGTGACATTTGATTCCTTCCTTTTTGGGTACTAAGAGGTTCCGGTTTAAACTGTTGACTTGACCCTCACTTTTGAGATTCCTACTGGAGGAGACCCAGTTACCACAGGCTAATGACGACAGTGTGACTTGACCCTTAGAGGTGAGAGAGATAGTTGGATCTCTTGGTAGTAACATCGAGGCCATACGACGTCGTCCATGGCATTAATACATCATTCATGTCCAGATTTACTATATTAGGAAAAGAATGTGGTTCATCCAGGGGATGAGACCAGATTTCTCTTATTGGCAAAGAAGAAATCATAGCAGCCCTTGTGGGACCAGAGATGGTCCAGGCCACGACAGAGTAGGTCCAGGACATCCATGTGCAGATGAGGACAGCTCAGGGCTGAAAGAAGCCTTATGCTGACAAGAGGCAGAGACCACTAGGGTTAGAGGATGGAAACCACGTTTTCTTACGGGTCTTACCTCGACGTGGAAATACGGAGATTTGGCTGAGGTGGAAAGTTATCTCCGCGCTTCATCAGACCCTTCAAGGTCCTCTGCAGGGTAGGCTAAGTGGTTTATCGCTTGACCTTTCCACCTTAGTTGCACTGGGTGCATGAAATCATCCACTTCCTTTGGCTGGGGAGATACGTGCATGATCCTTCACACATCATCTACCTGAGGAAGTTGGATGTCGATGACAGGGCGACTTGCGCGATGATTCTAGTGGAGATCGAGGATCGATAGGAGCGGGTCCCACGTGAATGATCAATTCCTCAGGTTTGTTTTCACTGGAAGCACAAGAACCTCTAGGGGAGCACCTGGGAGCAGAAGGCTCAGATGCGTACTCATTACCACTTTTGTATCCCTAGTTTGTGTTAAAGCTTTATGGGGACGTAAAGCCCTGAGGTGGGAGTAAGGTAAAGACCTGTAAAATTCAAGGGAAATTTTTTCTTAATTTTCTCTGTAATTTTACAAGAACGCAGTTTCTAACGGCACCTGATTCTGAGGCCCGGTGTGCCCGGAATTAATTTATGAAGTTAGGCTCAGGTACATTCAGTGAACGAACGAGCGGGTTTTTTGTAACTTTTGAACTGCTGCTCGGAATTGAATTCTGAGGGCACCGATGGAACCGCAGCACCGATAATTTCTTATGAAGATCTCTTTCGGAGTTTCGTTTTCACGGGAGGAGTTGTTAAAAATTTATGGAAGATAAAATAAAAATTGAGTTTCAATTTTTATTTATTTTAAGTGGTTTATCCAATGAGTGGAAGTTGGGGTAACCACCCAACTTCCCATGATAGGATTAAATGTGAGGTGGGGCCCACAAGAAGCCCACCCCTTTCACCTTCCCTAAACTCCCTTAAACCTCTCCTCTCATTAATTAGTAACATTTCTTAACATGTTTAACCCCCCTTTTAATGTGAGACCACTCACCTCCCCCTATATCTTCTTTAATTCATGACACCTAAACATTAATTAATTTGACAACTCAAGATCAATTAATTAAGTTTCTTGGTTTTGAATTTGAAATTTTGAATGCATGGCTTCGGTAAATAAAATTAGGTGGAGCGTTATTTTATTTTGGTTAGAATTGTTGTGTTAAGAGGAAGGGAACAGAGCTTTTGAGTTTTGAAAAACATCCTCCTCCGATGAAGAACGCTTCATCTCCTTTGTTGAAGAACGTGAAGAACACCGATGTTTTGATGAAGAACGTCGTCTCATCTTGCACCTTCTCTCCATGTCGAAGGAAGCGAGATGCCACATTCTTCATTGAGCGATCACTGACAACATGCCTTCTCCTCTTCCTCCTTTGCGTCATGGGAGGAGACCCCACCACGGGGAAAGTCACCTTTGACGAAGACTCACCCTCCGACGTCAACGGAATCGGCACTGATCTTCCGCGACGTCTGATCATCGCAACGCTTGCCTCTTCCGCGGCTCAACGACGTGTAATGTCTTTGTAAAGTAGGGGTTTGGTTTTTATGTCATGAATAATTTTTGATGTTATTTGATATTAATGGCCATCTGTTATCAAAATAACGGAGGAGGTCAGACTACAAAAACACGGCTGAATGTCCTCCCCTTTTTATTTTGATGGTTATCTACGTGGCTTGAAATGGAAGTGATGTAGTGTCATCGCTCCGTGCGGGAATTTGGAGAATCACGATGAAGAAGCGCGACACTGTCGCGCTACTCCGGAAAACCATGAAGACGACGCGATTTGTTATTTGACGTGCGGATCGACGGGCTATGATGAATCGTGCCGAAATGGCATTTGAATTCCTTCGCAGTAATGATTGGGTCCCGGGAGGACTGTTTGCTAAGGCAGCAGGCGAAACGGACCACCGGAGCGCGGCCGGTGGTCCGCAGAAGGCGGCGTGCCACTGGAGCAAACCTCCACAGCTGAGCTGCGGTGGTGGGACGTGAACTGGGATGGCCGGGCCTTTCTGGTTTTGAGGCTGCGCGGCTTTAAGCCGTGTTAGGTTGTCAACCGGGGGGGTTTGTAACCCACCGAACCCGTCGCACCGCGCCAGCGCAAGGCCAGCCGGCTGTGCAGGCCGGGCCGGGGTGCGTATTCGGGCCGGACCCAGACCCGGTTTTGGGTCGACCAGGTTTGGGGTCGACCCGGTTCGGCTGACCCAGGGGGGGTTAGGCCGTGCCGGGCCGGGCCCAGACCCCCATTTCAGACAGTCAACGGTCTTTTTCCCATAACATGGGCTACGGAACTCTGATCGACACACCGTCAGCGGCGATGCGATCCTTGAAACGAGGCGGTCGTTTTGATATATTACAACCAAGGTTTCTGAGAACTTTGATTTTGGCCGGGTTGGTTCAGATACGAAACCAACCGGGCCCTTGGAGCGGAAACACTTATATCTTGAGTTTCGGAGGTCTGATTGACGTGTCGTCGACTTTGTTGGTTTCCTATTAATGAGGAGGAACTTTTGGCTTAATCCGCTCAAGGTTTGGATACTGTCAGAGTGCGGTCGGGTTTGTTCGCACACGAAACCAACCGGGCCCCTGGAATGAAAAATCCAATAACACACAGACCGGGCGACTGATTGACATGCCACCTGTCTCGTTGAATTCCTCTTGATGAGACAGAACTTTTGGCATACATGACCTGAGTTTTGGATGAAGTTGGAGTATAGTTGGGTTGGATTGTAGCCGAAATCAATTCGGGCCCCTGGAACGGAAAAGCTGATATCTTTCTGACCGGACGTCCGTTTGACGAACCGTCAGCAGCATTGGTGATCACGTTGAGAAACTGTCCCTATGAGTATTCCCTTTGAGAGTTCGGGGTATAGTTGAGATACGGCCGGGTTGGTTCGCACACGAAACCAACCGGGCCCCTGGGATGAAAAAGCTAATAACTCACAGACCGGGCGTTCGATTGACGCGTCGTCTATTGCGTTGAGACCCCTATGACGAGGCGGTCCTTTGAGATACATCTTAGTTGACCTGTGATACATGGAGTATCGAACTGTAGCTCATGGAGTGGACCCTCCCAGAGACGAGAGTACGGAGTACGGAGACCGTGTAGTTGGCTGTAACCTCATGACTGCTTGTCCAATTCGATTCGGAGTGACTAGAATAGCCCAGTGGGGAGCACTACTTTGTGAGGTGGCTGACCCATGGCAGAGGAGCACTACTGTGGTAGGTGGCAGATCCGCGGTACTCGAAAGGAGGAGTACCTCTGTAGGCTATGAGGGGGAGCAGTACTGTTTGAGGTGGTAGACCCATGGCGGAGGAGCACTACTGTGTGAGGTGGCAGACCCGCGGTACTCGACAGGAGAAGTACCTCAGCAGTCATATGTTGGTGAGCAGTACCTCGGAGACGTGACAGGATCACTGTACATCCAGAGATGGAGCTCCTCAGCAGTTACTGTTTCGATAATGAAAATTATTGTTTGAGCTGAGTCTATGACCTTTGTGATTTCCTCATGATTGAGATGGGTCACTTGATAACTTAGGTATATGTATGGGCATATACCTGGGTAGTGGTTATCTGTTGATTTCATAATCTTGTTTTTCCTCATGATTGAGGTGGGTTACTTGATAACTTAGGTATATGTATGGGCATATATCTAAGTAGAGGTTATTTGTTGATATCTTCTTTGTGGTTATCCTTGTTGGTTTTAGTGAGACCTTAAGGGTCTCATGGTCCCTACTGAGTATCATTATACTCAACCCTGCACGGGCTAGGCCCGCACCTCGTTGTGTGGGTTGCAGATGACAAGAAGTGCTGACGGAGACCGAGTGTTCGAGGACTGGACGGTACCCGAAGGTGGACCACCCGAATAGTTAGTATCTAGAGGTGGACATCACAGTGAGACGACACTCGGTGGGGGTTGAAGGGCAGGAGCAATGAGGATCTATGATATCTGTATCTACCCTTCAGGTAGGATCCGTGGTGGACGATCCAGGAGCTGCGCAATCTATACCTACCCTTTAGGTAGGATCTGAGGAGGACGACCCCGGAGCTGCTTCATTTCTTCCAATTTTTTGTCTTTTTCTATTGTACTTTTTTTCAGTTGTACCTGTATTTCTAGTTGGGTTTGTATTCTGGCCCATTTACTTTTCAGCACTTTCTTTGTACTTAGTGTTCTACTTCCGCTTTCACTCTGTGGTGTTTTGTTACTTTTAAAAAGGTAATGCCTTCCCAGTTATCAAGATTTACACCTTTGGTGCTAGTCGCCAGCCCCGGGCCTATGGAAGGCGGGCTTGGGGTAGTCACGGCACGGGCCCCGAGGATGGGTCATGACACGTACACATAATTATTCATTATAAGTCAAATCTATATTTCCTAAGAAAACTATCCAGTCTAAAATAACACTTTATTTTGAAATCTATTTCTTAAATGAAACATGATTTACCAAATATAGAACCATTGGTGGATCTGATGATACTGTATAAGATATAAACAAGACAAATAACAATATTTAGACTAAGATAAATCAAATAAAATCCTTTATTTACAAATCATCATAATAAAAAAATGAGGAATTGATAAATAATAAAATGAATAAATATTATAACAATTAATTATGAAAACCAAATAGAATATGCACTATATAAATCATAATAACATGGTCCTGAGACATATCACTATGGGAATCAAAAAGACACCCCCTCTTTGGGATATATCCACTGATTAAGTAAATTATCAATTTTTTTTGTTAGGATCCATTCTATATACATATAATGATAGTTCCTTAATAAAATGGAGATACATGAAGAGTGATTCATATTATTTTATAATTTCATACATGTGCATAAGGAATAAAATTTTACCTTCTTCCATTACATGTCTTTGTTTTTATAAGACACATGGACGATCCTCATGTTGTTATATTTACTTGTTTATTTATAATTCATGTGTATGTGATACATTAGAATATATGAGAATAAATTATTAAATATTCATATATGGATCCATTATAGCTTATGTAATGACACATTATATGAGGGAAATTTTTATGATCAAAATGCCCATCCAAAACAGAAATCACATCAAATATAAAATGATATACCCTTTAATGTATGAAAATTAATGTTTTCATGATGACATAAAAATATAAATCAATCATATATATTAATAATTAATTAGGGAATATATCATTTTCTCATTTATTAAGATATTATTTCATTATTTAGTTTATCCAATGAAAAGTAATCTCCATCCTTTATGAATGAAATTTCAGTATTATACTGATCATTATAATTTATCTGAATATTTTTTTAAATAATATAATCATCTATATTCTCACCAATCACCTATATATTTTTGATAATTCCTTACAGTCTAATATTTTACCCTTAATTGTTTCTCTTCACCATTTATTTTTATATTTATAAAAACCCATTCCATGAATATATATTATTTTAATATTTTGGACTTACTTTTCTATAAAATGAAAACCTAGGATCTAGAGGTATAGTTATTTTGGATGGTGATGTATAAAAATTCAACATATAAAATGTAAAAACAATATCCTTGTTTCAGAATCAATATAGTGATTATAACTCAAATATTTCATCAAAAACTACATATGAAACCCTAGGGAATATATATTAAGAAATGGGCGAGCTAAAGAGATAGTAAAGGGATAAACATGGAAATAAAGAAGACCATGAGAGTCAAAATCCATTACATTACATCTTAAATAAGATGATCAAATGAATAGAAAATATTAATATAGAAAATGTATCAAATGATATTTTAATCATAGAGTGTGTGTAAATAACATATAACATGACATCAGTAACATAATTTTTGGTTCAATACCAATACTATCATCATAAAATGGACAGTGTCCCATGGTGTAATATATTCACTCCATAATACCTAATATATTATCGCATTATTTATAAACATTACCCAACATATTGGTGGACAACATAATTTTTGTGAGAACATCTCAGATAATAAAATATTGTGCATATTAATTCAATATGAGTAAAATAAATCATACATATATATTGACCATGATCAAACCAATGATAAAGAAGTGGTTTTCATAATTCTAATTAAAAGAATAGTTGAAGCCTAAAATATAAGGACTGCTAAGACAATATGGAATAATATAATATGGAACTTACATTATTTAAAAATGGACCCCAGTATTGAACATGGACTTCCAATGTATAAACTTTATGAGACACATCTGGGAGATGAACGAATAAAAATGAATTACATGGATTATGCTCGGTGGAATTTTTAAAGGAACATTTTAAATAAAGAAATAGTCTATTATTTTCTTTTAAACAAAAATTTATCCAAGAGGTATAAAAACATTAATTATATTTTTTTGAATATATTAATTGATTAAACATATTTTATTGGGGGATATTATAAACATGAGAAAAGAAATAGGAAAGGTCCCGTAAATCAAGCCTATATGAAATGGTACTTGCATAGGCAACTCAAAACATCCATAACTCCACAATAAAAATAATATATATCTGTGTTTCTATTTTAGGAAAATATATAAAAAATTACAAGAATTTCATGATATTATTTTTATGTAAAATGGTGAAAATGAATGTGAATATGTATATGATAAGTAATGAATGTAGTACGAAAGATCCTTCACCTCAAACTCAAATCCACTCCACATATACACTTAACATCATGAATAATTAATTCAGTTTCATTAAATACAATCCAAATAACATTATTCTTATATATTTAATTTCTATTTTCCATTAAACTTCATTTTTTTCATATTTAGTATATTTTGTTCTTATGTCAGTTACATGAGGTTGTTCAGTGAATTAATCTATTACACTTCTAGTATGTTAACCACGGTCAAAGGTGTTGAAAAATAAATTAATGATATCCTAAATTTTAGAGGATTATTTAAATTAAAATCTCATTATAATAATACATTAACTATACTAATTATTAACCCAAAATAAAACCAAATTAAGAATTATTCTATTATAAGTCCATTTAATGTGGTTAATGTAACTATGAAAGTTACTTACTAATGAGACATATTAAATTTTAAACCATATTATTATAGAATAATAATTCTACAAAAATTATATTTTTTACATACTAAATTATTGTTTAAATTTAACCATGGTATGTGGTTATGGAAGATAAAAATCCATTTTTCTGATGAAGTAGATGTCACGTGCACATGAATGGAAATTTCACCTTCTATGAAATAAAAGGGGTATGAAATGAAATAATTATCACTTCGGATTTATAATAATGTTATAATTGAAATATTATTTAATTAAATAGAATTTGGGAGCCTTCTATTTAAGGAGGTAAAAATATGTAACATATTTTCCATGGAGGTGGTATTTCGTAAAACCACATGAAGACGTTTTGATTTTTCTAAATTATTTTGGAGGATGGTATAAAATGGAAATTAAATTATAGTAAGAATAATTTACTATAGTAATCATTTTCGGTGTTCCAATACCTTCCTAGATAGATATTAATTGAGAGGTGAAGAAGAAGAAATGAATAATAACATTTGGGTTTAGAGTATTACCTCTTCTAATGATGTTATCCCCAGTATAACTCCTTAAAGCTCTATAAAATGTAACTTTAGTGAGACCAAGGAATCATGGGTTTGAGAATTATATTGAAAAGAGACTAAGAAAGAGTTTGTATTGATTAAAATCATTGTAGTTGGAATAAAAATTATATGGGTGGTTATATCCATTTATAATTAATTATGATATCATTATTGTAAAATCTCTTTCATTTTCCATATTTTTATCCTCTGTTTAAGGAAAATGCTCACAAACATGATTAATAATTGTGTTGGAAAAGTGATAACATCAATACTCCCTCCATCATGGACTATAATATATTATTTTCACATTATTTTATTGTTTTCAACCTTGTTAATATAAGATTACCCTAATCTACCATTATCATAGTAACTCCACTTTCATCCTCATGGAATAATTTTAACGTTTGAAATTAAAAATAAAATTTGTTAATAGTTTAAAAAATATTATTTTAAATATGGAAATATTTTATGAAAATATTATTTATAAAATTTATATAAATGAATTTTATTTTTCGCCAAAATAACATGAAGAAATCATTTCATAGAAAACAATAAATTTATGAATAAAAAATATTCCTCTGAAAATATTATCAATGAATTTATTTTTTCAAAAAAAAATATTATAAAAAATTATTCTTTTGGGTATAAAAATCCGTAAAAAAATATAATTTTATTTACATAATTTTTAATTAATGTAAATGATCAAAAATTGTTAATTATTATAATTAAAATATTAACTTCGATGTATATAGTTAATCATTGGTTTCAAAAAGTAGGAAAATATCATTAAATTTCATAAAATTTTACATAAATACATATCTCATTAATTAATTTGTTTTATAAAATTAATTTTATCACTTAAATAATTATAAAGTAAAAAAATTAATGTTTTGGACAATTTTATTTTCCACTATTCATCTAAAAAACATTTATTATAAAAAAATACAAAAAAAATAATCACATGGGAATTTTGATATGTGGAATTATTTATTTTCATTTTATCATTTTCAAATCTAGAAATATATAAAAATTTCATTTATACTATTATATATATATATATTAACGATAAAAAATTATATGTAAAAAATGTGTTTTTAGACATTTTGTGCTCTAATTCTAAATTTCAATCAATATCTGATTAAATTATTTTAAAAATAAATTATTAATATATATTATAATTTATTTATAATAATATATTTACTCTATTTAATGGTTAATATATCTTGAGAAGCATCCATTTAAAAAAATAAATTTGTAAGTATAAAAGGTTCTAATTGTAATTAATTACTTATATACAAATCATTTAATTTTATAAATATAATTATATTAAAATATATCATTGAAAATTATGAAATAACTAATTTAATAATAATATTTAATATTTTAAAATTCAAATCTTTTAAATTCGTTATTATATTTTTGGTTCATTAATATTATTATTAAAATATATTATTTAAATTCATTGTTAATGATGCATAAATATTGTAAAAATATTTGAAACATGTGTATCCCTTGATAATTTCTACAATTAACATATTTTTAATGACCATATTTAAAATTAATATATTTATAATGTTTATAAAATATTTTTATATATAGCCTCACCAAAATCATTCATTATATACTAACTTTTCTACATCAAACATATTATTTCCAAATATTTCAATTTAGATCAAACAAAATACTTTTTCATTTAATGGTATTTATTCTAATTTTAGATGTTTTTTATTAATAGTGACTCTTAATTTCAATGGTGGTCATAGGTTCTTCCATGTTCTAATGTTATTATTCTTTTGAATTCATTTTCCAATTTTATTTTTTTCAATTTTAATTGACTTAATCATAAATTATTTGAGATAATACATTTCATATTCCATATAATTTAATCTAACATTATTATAATGTTTCAATATAATTGAATATTGTATTGGTAACTAGTATCAAATAGTGTATAGAAAAATCTATAATCAAGTATTTATTCTATTAATAGAATAGAAAAAAAATTCTTATAATTAAGGGGAAAATTAATGCATTATAAATCATGGGGCCTTAAAAAATCCCCCAATTTGTGCCATTGTAATTAAACATGGCTTCCATGACATGAAAATTCCCCTCATAACTTATCCATAACATGTCCCAAGTCATATTTGGTATTATTGAGTCCCATGACCTTTGTGTAATCCATTTCTGAAATAGACACTAGAATTAAATTTTGTGTTTTTCCATCAACATCTATATTTTAATTTAATGTAAATTACCTAGGATAATTGTCCTTGAAAATTTAAAGTACAATATTTTCAATATATATTACCTCTACACAAAAACATAAAAGTTAAAAAAATTATTATTCATCTAACTCTGATAGTTCCTTCAATGAAATATATAAAAAAACATATTGTTCTCAAAATTTATTCTATCCATACTCAAAAAATATATTTCATCATCTAAGGTAACCATGATTAGATTTAGTAAAATCGGAAAATTATAGGATCATTTTACCACTAATTGGGGAGGGTTTTTTAGTAGTACACATTTATGAATTATTCATTAATTTATCCTATTGGACTGATTAATATTCTGATATCTCAGTCTTTAAATAACTTTGTTTCATCTCATAATCGATATTAAAAGATAATACTTAAAATTAAATTATTTAAATGTTTCATCCAAAAAATTATATTCCCTTATATCATTGGTTAGTTATACTAATAAAATATTTTTCACTCTATATGCAAGTGGTTATACAATGTACCTTTCTAGTCCATTCAGCAATAAGTCCCACTATGTGCCCACTAATGTTCATAGCCTCCCATTTCCAAGATTAAATATATAATCCATATTTAGGAATTATAAATGTTTACTAATGGTCATATCCACATTATGTCATGTTGATCTCCCATTATTATCTCAAATCATTATATAGATAACAAGTGTATAGATATTCATTAATTTTGATAGTTTCATAGATAGATATTATGGTCTAAAACAATCACCCTATATTATAAATGAAAATTATCATCATAAACCATCTTTATTCTCAAATATTAATGTATTTATCCCTAATATTTTGTCTCAATGATTCATTCTCTTTACTATATTTTATTTTACATGGTACTGTGTAGCAACAAGTTCTTAATATCCCATTTACAATATTATTAGTTTATTTAGGATAACATAAAAGGTTAAACACATCATTTTTTTTATTTCATACTACTTGTATACTCAATGGATATTTATCGAATCATAAAATATTATTTCCAGGATATTTATAGAAAATATAGAAAATATACGATATTTTTTCCTCTCATTCGAATTTAAACTAGGCATGGGTATTCTAATTTAATTCTTATATAAACTCGTTCAAAATTTAGGTATATTCTACCATTAAAAATACCCAAAACACTAATGATTTATTTCTTATATGAAACACCATATAATCAATAAAATTATTTTTATTAATTTTAATCAACAAATATGTACCATATTTTAGTGTTTTGAAGTCCTAATTCTATAGGTAGTGTGATCCTTATCTATTAAAATCGCCATTATTTTGATTTTTAATACACAAAATGAATCACCATGGGTCATAATTTCATTATTATAATTAACTCTTTGAATAATCAAGTTTGACATTCATTTCATAAATTTAATATTTATCATAATAAAATACTCTGATATTTGTTTTTTGAAATTTCATATTTAAATCATCATATTTATCATTCTGACATTTATTCTTAATTGATTGTTTAACTTATAAAATTTTTAGTAAAATATCACTATTTCCTTGGGTTGAATATATTTTAAAAAAATTAATTGATTTCATTGGAACCTTATGATGTTATTCCTTACTATGGTTCCATTTGAAGTAATTTTACCTTACAAAGTTAACACCATAGGTTTCATGTACCATATTATTCTCCCATATACAATAAGTTGTTTTTAAAATTTTATAAATTATTATACCCTATGATGTTTTTATACACCATAGAAAGATTAATTTTTTTGATTTTTACTGTATGAGGATAAAAAGATTATAATATTTTTTCCCAAAAAAATCCATCATAGTATTCATGGTTTTTATAATTTTATGTTTCTCTTAATTTTAATTTATACCCTATAATGAATATTGTGTGAGATAAATAGGGAGTAAGTTCTCATCTACTTCCATTTTAAACATAGATATTAAAAATGTAGAATACAAGAAAACTAAATCAATATTAATTAATGAAAAGTCAATAACTTATCAATCAATCCATATCCACCCTAAAAACATCATAAAATGTTCCCTCTCATCATACGTTGAAAGTTTTGTATAAAACTCCTTGGATGGTTTCTTTGTATAATCTGCTATTATAATAATTTCAATACCCATTCATTAATCTCCAAAAATATATGTTTATCAAAAAACCGTTAGTAGCATAGTAGACAATGCCCCATTAATCCTCACTAAAATTTACCCTTAATATCATCACACCAACATTGTGAAAATATAAATTTCAAATTTTCTAGAATGTTTAAAATAAATATTTATAAGATATAACATCATCATCCTTTTTCACTACCGAATAAAAAAACTTCTTCAGCAGTTTATAACCAATAAACACATACTTAAATCTCCTCCTACATCATGGAAACTTTCCTTTTTTAAATAATATAAAATACATCCAATAAGGTCATTGAAATACTCTATGAATGATATCATAAAAATGTTACATAGATTAACCCTAATTATGTGATATGATATTTATTAAAAATTAATTCATTGAAAAAATATATAATAAAATGTACATAGTTAGTTGGTTATTGGGAACCAACTCCAACATATAAAAATATAAATTACATCCAATTTCTTGTCTCACTACCCAATGCATAGAGAATCGCCATATAGGGTTCACTAAACTAATTTAATCAATATAAAAATATAATTAAAAAATAAATACCTCAATAATGAAAAATGTAAATTATAGACCATACTATATCATTTAACACAATAAAAATGTCAACATTCCTCTAGCCTTCACATTATGAAATTTTCCACCTAGGAAGATTATTTCTAATAAGGTAAAATATATAATATATTTAAGTCTTAACCACATCATAAGAGGGTGATGACTAGAATCGAGGGTCTAATGATTTTATTGGTTTTTATTTACTAATTAATCACCCATATAAATATTTTAAAAAAATCAAATAGTATAATAAAAATGAGATTCAAAAAATAAATAACAATATCATTAAATTAAATGAAAAGAACAAAATATATAATTTATAAAACACTAACACAAGTCTGAAAATGCATTGGTAAATTTTCCAATGATATCTTCTAACATAATATTCAAGATATCTAGGCCGCTATCATTTAAATGTAATATAAGGAATATAATTTTTTCAATTATTTGGGAAGTATATAGATAATTTCTAAATATATCCTTTATATAGTCCACTATAAAGACATACATCCATTTGATTTTAATTTCATCAAATGTACAATGTTATAATGATTTAAATAATTTAATATTATCATTTATAAAATGAAATTTAATTATTAGGTTCTATCCAAGTGCCCTAAATAGTCTCACAATAGCCTGATCAAATATTGTTATAGTCATTGATCTCAATCCTAGAACAAATTATCCAAACACATTCATTATTTCCATTATATTCCAAAAACATTTCAAATTATCAATTCCAAGGACCAAAATAATTCCTAGACAAACTCATAGATCACATGCCAATATATAATATCATAGCAAAGCCCATGTCTTTATGAACATAAATAACTTCATTATATATATATTTTAAATAGTTATATAAATAAATCCAAAAAATATTTTTTTTTCAATACTCAATAAATTGTGTTGTATTTATTCTTCATGACTAACCTATTAGATTTAAAATAAAACATGAAATCAATTTTCTTTATATATAAACTTTCATAAATTAATATATAATTAAAAAGAATATTTTTCATAAACATAATACTATATTCCATTTCAACTCTATTATAATTTAAATCAATATAGTATATACATTACCTTCTATTTCCATTTTAGATAACACCAAATGAAATTTTCATGAAGTAAAAATAAATTATTAATCTAACATTTTCATCAAAAAATCACAAAAACACATAACTAATTACACTGGTGAATTTTCATATGTTTACCCCCTTCATGAATTTATTATCACATGAAAAATAAACAGTACTATAGCAAAAAACTTATAAATTTATGTAATTATTTCCATGTAATTAAATGAACTTTTATAAATTTATAACATGAATTAGTGTGGATGGGGATGACTCTATAAAATATAAAAACAATCTTCAAACATCAATTATTTGTCACAAATATTCATTATTAATTTGAAAATAAATGGAAGTATTAATACATTAGAGTAATATTACAATTTCCCCAAATAATTTATCATTTAACACATGAAATTAAAATATTAATTGCCTGAAACATATTTAGAAATTATCTAAATCACATTTTAATTCAATAATTTTTTTCCAAATCATTCAAACTAATTTCTCATGAAACATAACTAATATAAATCATTACTTTAAATGATAAATCCATAATTTATATAATATAACATATTTAAAACCCAATTATGGAAAAAGGCCACCATCATCATAGTATTTGAATAATTATTACTTAGAGATAAGGTTATATTAAATATAAAACATAATTAATAAAAAAAATCACTAATATGGATGCATTGAAATTGATTTCCAATGATGAAACATGTAAAAAAAATTACATTACAATAGAATAAATGGATTTTTATGTTCTTATTGAGAAAAAAAATATAAATGAGGAATCAAAATCCAAAAATAAATGAATAATAAACCATAAATTAATGTTAGAGAAGGAAAATGAGATGTGAAATATAAATAAATTCATCTAAACTACCCACATAGAAATAGAAAAACAATTATAAAATGATAATATTGGGATAAAAAATTGAAAAAATTCCAATTTTTAAAATAATCAACTAAAAAATAGTTCCATAAGGGTACATAAATGTTTTGTTATATATTCGAAATCTTGGTGCATACCAATGGCCTAATAGTGGATTAACTTGGGTTCACTCCATTTCTACTAGAAATCATGTATAAAAACCCTCTTGTTTATTACAAATTAATTGTTGGTTTATTATATAAAACTAATTATAATAAAACATGTATTATAGATAATTATAGTGTCTGTAGAAAATATTTACGTTACAAGAAAACATCATAAAAAGAGAAACATCATATTTTTAAAAAAAATCATTCACATGATCACTCATAAAACTATATAGGATAATGTGATAACATATATAAGAAAGGGGGAGCTATAAAACCTAGTAAAGGAAATAAACATAGAATAACATGAAGAGAAATGTATATTTTATGAAATTGGAATGTCAACGGATCATAAAATGGGTGATAATAATAATTATCAATAATAAGACATGATATAACTTGATAAGTAGGGAAAAGTAGTGTCAACTTAATACAAAACATCATAAATGTAGATAATGTATAACTATAAAGAAATAAAAAAGGAAAAAGTAACACAAAATAATTTGTTCCACTCCATGTCCCATCATGACATTTTATAATGATAAAAATTACCCAATTTATTTGTGGTCTATATAATTCTAGGCACAGCTAACAACTATATTTCAATGTCCTTCTTAATTATGCCTCATATTTCATACAACATGAATTCATTCATCAACATATTTTATTCCATGATCTAAGTGTGTGAAATACATACATGGGTGTCCCGTTTCAAATATTTATATGTTTATAAATGTGAACACCCATTATAATAAATGGGTATGGTATTTACTACACAATGTTTTTGTACTGAAAAAAGCACGGGGAATATTTGATAGCATAACGATGTCAAATAAAAAATCATTAATTATGTTGATGATAGGTAAAGGGATCTTTAATAACTTTTAAATGAAATGGGAATAATTGGGGAATGGAAATTTATATCCCCACATTAGGAGAATAGAAAAAGTATCCATAGGAAAATAAATAAACTTAAATAAATAGTAGAAAGTGAGGATACCTTAATAAATTTCAGCATGTAATTGGGGTACATAATGTTTCATGAGGGGGATATAATGAAATTTTAGGGGTCTATAATCACATATACCACAAATATATATTATGGGGGATATAGAAGATTATATCACAATATACATTTATGGTAACTAAAAAGAATAACATAAAATTGGTGATTGAATAAAAAAAGACATGGATATCAAATACAAAATTCAAGCATAATAACTTCTTAGGTTAGGGTAAAAATGATAGAGGATTAACAGACTCCCATTAAAACAAAGTAAATTTCAATTTAAGGTAATTTTTATAACTTAAGGAAAATACTTCCAATTAAAATTAAAAATAATAATTTCAAATATGGTTCTTGAATTTAAATGAGGAGAGGAAGGTCTCGTACATGAGTGTGTGGATCCAATTGTATGGGAGGGAATTCATAAGATCATGGGACTTCATTACAAGTAACATTGAGATGGTATTGTATAGTAAGGATGTGCACTAAGGCTTTTCAGCGAATAAAAATAGGGGATTAGGTTGAATTATATAGGAAATTAATATGGATTTCTATAATATTTGTCAATCGTGGTTTTGTACTATATATAATAAAAATAAAAAAACCATCATCTGTCCAATGTTTTTACAAACATTTTTTTTCAAAATGGGATTTTTTTTTATTTTATAAGGAAAAGGGCATAATATAATAAAATAATACAATTTATTATGTTGAATTGAGTCATACACTTAAAGAAAATATTTTAAAACATTAAAATTATGATAAGTTTTAGAGGATTCAAAATTCTATTATAAATAAAAAATCACATAATTTTAAATAGAAAACATATCTTTTGTATTTTATACCTTTTTTAGTAGTTATTACATCTATTTTGGGTCGTTATGATGTCATAATACACACCATATATTTATATGGTATTTAATTGTTAACCAAAAATTCTATTGTCTCATAAAAGTATGAAAATTCACAATTGGATAATTTTAAAATTATGATTCCAAAATTAAAATTCATTTCTCAAGAAAATCTAATTTTTGGAATTTTTAATATCAAAATAATAATTGAAATTTACTGAGAAATGTATGGTTTTTTACAATAATAGTTTTATAACACCTATAAAATTACATTTGACTTCCTAAAATTATATTTTAATTAATATTTCATAAAAAAAATTATAATAATATTTTATTATAGTATTATTTATTTCAAAAATCAATTAATTCATTAAAATTAATGTCATAATTGAAATTGAATATTACCCAAAAATCTAATTTCTATTTTATTGTTTGAAAATTGCAATTGTTTAAATAGAAATATTGAGAAGTAAATAAAACTATTATTCAATTTAAAATTCAATATACAAATACATGATATTAGGGTTACCCCTTTTTGTCCTTGTTAGATTATTATTATCTTTTTACCTATAATTATCCTATTTTACTATTACTATGGTAATAAATATTTATTATAGACTCTATTCATATCACCCAAAAACTAAATTGACCTTAATACCTAATAAAATTAACTATGATAATTAGAGATATATAATTTATTTTATCATATCCAATTCAAATATGAGTAATAATTTAATTTAATATAAAACCTACAAGCATGATTGGAAGTTGTTATCATAAAAATAAGTTTTTTATTGAAAAGATGATCTTACATTATATGTATATATAGTAATCATAATTAAATTTATATCAATTAATAAATTTAAACATGTAATATTTAAATTTTATTTAAATAATCTCTAATTTTGGGTTTTATTAATGAATTATAATGGCGTATCATTATGTATTTTATAAAACTATTCAGGAAAAATGTATTTTTAATCCTAAAAATAAACTTGTACTAAAATATGGTATGATGATCATTTAAATTTAATTATTTGAATACAATTAAAATTTTATTACCTTAACCAAAACATAAATTAAAAGAATAAGTGAACATTTAAATCAATTTATTTATCAAATGAAACGAAAATTATCCTAACAACTATATTTTTTAGTATTCACTAAAAATTCATATTTTTGGAAGAAAACCAAATATTCACACTATAATAATTTTGATATCATAACATCAAAATTGGATTATGTTTTATCAAATAAAATTTTTATAAGATCTCAAAAATAATTATAATACTTATAAAATGAAATAAAAATCATTTATTTGATGAAAGAATATTTCTAATAACAAAAATACATTAACAAAAATTGATTTATTACTTCATAAAAATTCATATAAATATATAGGAAATATATATATGACATAATTTTTTCAATCCAAATCATATACTATAATTTATTTTAAAAGTTAAAATGTCCATGTTTAAATATTCATTATTTGTTTGGCTCTGATGTTTCTTATCGTATATACTATTGGACATAATTTTTCATTTTAAAAACATAGGATGTTATATTATTCCCCACATTAATTAAAATAACATTATTCTAAATCCACAATGTAAAAATTGTTAATAAAGTATCCTCTTGAAAAGAGAGGATAAGAAGTAAACTAGGCATCACATAACAATGGATCCAAGTTGGATAAAATTACTGGGAGGTAAAAATTTTGACATTGAAGATAAAAACACAATAGAAATAATTGGGTGTTTGAGGGAACATGGTCGGGGGAAATTAAATGACCACAAAACCATAAATCTTTGACAGTTTGATAATGATTCAGTTTGGATATTATTTTACAAGTGTTAAGGGATTAATTTACCTTCTTTACTAGAGAAGAAAATAGAAATATATTGTTTACAAGTATAATTTCATAATTTAATAAATTTCCACTCTAATCTCATCTTTTCTCCAAATGATCATTACTTTCAAACTATTTAACAAAAAAATGAGAAGCCAATTAACATTAAGGGGATAAATTATAAATGAAATGAATTTCATTAAATTTTAAATATCTCATCTAAAATATATGTTATACATTATCCATTTTTCATCATAGACACTTATGGTCATTTTTTCTCTATAATTTTAACAAATTGAGATTATTTGTGTAATTTATTTCAAATTAAGTTTACCTTTTTGATATTTTTCATTTCACACAACACTGAAAATATTATTTTTTTCAATTTAAATAACTATGTTTTGATTGAATTATAACAAAAAAATTTAATAGTTCACTAAAAGAAACATAACTTTTGACATTCCTTTAATGAAACATGGAGGTTAGCTTTTGGTAAATGCAACAATTTCTTTGCTCGATGTCTTTCATAACACACATGGCCGATTTTTACCAAACAATTGGATATCATTAAAATGTTATAATTTAAAATAATATGATATACCATTGATAATAAATTATTTTTTAATAATATTATTAACTAAATTATGAAAATATAAAGTTTAAACAAATATACGATGAATTCATAGGTTACCAATTAAGTAGAAATGAACATCAAAAAACTTATTGAATATAAAATGAAATATTATTATTATTTTAGTCACAAAGCTATTTTATAGTAATAAATTAATTTAATTAAATATAATAAGTTTTATTAATATAATATATATTTTTTATATTCAATAAAATTATTTTTATATCTATTAAATAGATTTGATAGACATAAGATAATAACAAACCCAATTTTGTGGTTAAAAATCTATATTTTTATTTTTAGTTCCTTTTAATTGGGAACCCATTTTAAATCCAAATTTTAGATCTTTTAAATATTTAATATGTTTAAATAAACATTATCTTTGTATAATAATAATAATGAGAATTTTAGGATAAATGTTTTGTATTTTTTCAATATGGATTAATTTTTTAATTAATATTAAAAAATACTCGATTTTAATTCCAAAGTGATTTTCATCTAATTAATATATAATAATAAGTTATATAATAAATTGGAATCGAATATAAATTAAAAAATATATCAATTAATCCAATTTGGGTTATTGAAACACATTTCAAATTGATATTTTATATAAAAACATAAAAAAAGTTTGATCATTTCTACTATAAAAACCTACAGTTTCATACTGTCAATATGATTAATTTTAAATTAATTGCTACCACTTTTGTTATTATAATTTATAAAAATTAATTTAATTCTTGGAATCAGCATAATTTATAATTTCTAATAATTTAAACTAATTTTTTTACAAAAATGATTAATGAATGTAATTAAAATTTATTACATCTATAAAGGTAAAATTAAGATTAACAAAGAAGTATAATAAAACATTAAGACTCTAAACAACCTAGAAACATATGAAAAATACATTTTATTGCAATATTTATACACTATATTCCCTTTTATTAACATTTATCCATTATTGGATCCACATGAAATATGAAAATGGTGGGTGGAAATATTGTTTTCAAATACTTAAAAGAGTGCCACACCACCATAATAAAATGGCATCCTTTCCTCCCACATCTACACTCTTCTAAAACCCCTTGTCTCTCCAAAAATATTCTAAATAATTTTTTTATCATCCCTAAATTCCTATTATAATCCTCTCCTTGGTAATAAATAAATTCATGAAATAGATTTGGAGAATCCAAAAGGATTTACCCTATTAAGAGGTAACCTCTTCTCTCATGATCATTTCTTTTATTTTTTTTCTCCACCCATATAATCACTTTATTAAATGAATTTATAATAATAAAAATCATCTTAAATACAATATTATGTTTTTTATGATATTATTTAGACATAAACATACACACACATCCATATAATTGGTACCCAACATACTGTTTTTGTGTACTGTGAACTACTACCTCACTAAATGATGATTATTAATTATATAATTACCACCTATCATGGTGGAAATTATGATGGAAATATAAAAATATATTTGATATAATATAATTATTATGTCTTTAATCTTATTTATTCTATTTACAAAATGTATTTTTTTTACATTCAATTTGGTGTAAATTCGATAATTTCATTTGAGGAAGTGTGGACTACCTCTCCCTTAATGTGATGTGATACATTCACATGTAACATGAAATGCATTATGGATGGTATTAGTGAAATAATATATTTATATATAATTATAATTTTTATATAATTATATTATACACATATATAAATATATTTTATTTTCTTTCTTTCTTTTAATACGACAGTAAAACCAGAACAAATGTTCATGTGTACATATGGCTTAACGTATCCATGAATGGTGTATTACAATTTAGACTTATATATTTCATATGTCATTATAATACATGTATACTGAATATAAATTTTATTTATTTCATGTATTACATTCTGGAATCATGATATTCATATAAGGGCCAATGATAATATAAATTAAGGCAGATGCGAAGAACAAAGTAGATATTACCTGAAGAGAAACTGTAACATAAGAATGTTAAAAATAGGGTAATACATCATCATAAAGAAACATATTTGTAATTATATATAAGAATATGATTTTGTAAAATATGTATAATAAACATATATTTATTATTCAGTAATATTTTACTAATATAAAGAGATTCATTACCCATGGTAAGGGGATTTCATCTCCCTTTTTATTTTTGTGAGATACATGTTTTATTCACCACCCATTCATTTTGTGTGGTGTGTATACGGACAATGGATGTATTCAATAATTATTATAATTAATAGAGTGGTTATTTACATATCCATTTTATGATATTTCTATTAGGTGATATATGTTTCAAAATTTACCAAATTGTTAAATTATTGTTGTCTCGATTTTCCTTATTTCACACACATGCCATTTTATGCAACAATATTTTCACATGGGATGTATATTATGACTCTGAAATGTAATATAATTAATAAAATTATTTTTAAGATATTTTAATATTCATTAAATTCAATTTTATTACGTGGGGAGTATGTTTCAAATTTACCAAGTTGTATAATTTTATTGGAACTATCTCATCACTATTCGAGATTGTTTATCTTTATGCTTCCTCTGATAAGATATTATGATCCAAATATTATGAATCTCATTATTTTTTTTTATAAATTTATTACAAATGATATATTCATTTATTGGTTCCATTTTACACACTTTTTTACATATTATTGTTATAAATTTGTTTTTATTTACCCTCTCTTCATTCGAAAATTTGTGATCTTTTAAAAGCATTTTTTTCAAGAAGGGATTCCATGAATATTATAATAATATCCTATTATAATAAAGAGTCATTTATACCCATTTTTATTTTACCAATTATTTCAAATTATTCTTTCTCTATATCTTAAGCAGGTATTTTTCAATCCTTTTTTGTCGTGCAAAAAGGAATGTTCTGTTTACCTCATAAAACATGTACAGATATACCAACAGTCAATTATTTGAAGATTTAAATTAATGTATAAAGGGTTATTTTTTAATATTTTTTTCTAAAATATATTTTCAATGAAATGGGTTTCATAAGGATTTCAATCATCTTTTATATTTTTTCATGGAAAATTTTGTTAAAAAAATTCCCTGATTTTATTTTACTTTCTATGGAATTTTATTTCAAATATTTTAAATATTATTTTATATGTTTTCAAGGAAATTGTTTTTCATAAAATTTTATATATCTCTTTAAACGATTTCAATGAAAAATCAAATCCTAAAGGTTTTCAAATATTTCATTAAAAAATTTATGTTTATTTTCATGAAAATAATTTTAAAAAACATTTTATGTTTCAAAGATAAATTTTTAATAATGATAAGATATTTTAATTAATAAATGTTTTTTAAATATACCTCATGTTATTTTCAACTTATTTTTAAATCTATTGATGTTACTCATTCCATTTTGGAAAATTATCGAATGCTTCCATTCATTTTCTTTCTTGAATTATTAATGATTTAATGGAATGATTCAATTTAAACCCATTTATCTTTAATTGCTTATATTATTTTGAAACCCGCTTCATTTAATGAGTTATGATTTTGATGAAATTATTATGAAATTATATTCTTCCATTGGTTAAGATAGGATTACATGATTTTGAATCCCATTTCATTTCACGGTTCATGATATTATTTTTTATTATTCTGTCGCACATTTATGAATAATTTCATTATGAGATGGGTGGGGACTATATATTCCTTTATTGCATTGGGTAATTATAAATGGTTTATGATATAATAGGGTACATAAGAGGAAATTACTAGCCCAAAAAATATGTTACATGGGAGGGCATCCCAATCCAAAAATAAGAGAGTACACAATAGTACATCGAAAGATTGAAATAAGAGGGTAAGTGGGAGGATGTCCAAATCCCAAAACAAGAGGGTATACTGGTGGAAAACAGAAGACAAAAAAATAGGGTACATATTAAGACATCTCAATACCGAAACAAGAGTGTACATGGGAAGAAATCTGAAGCCCGATATAAGAGACTACATGAGAGGGAATTCGAAGACTGAAGAATATACATGGGTGATTAACCCAATCCTAACATGTTACAAAGGCCTTAGTAAGGCACCATTAAATTATTTTTTTTATATTCTTAAGTTTTTAGAACGAATCAATGTTTTATTTCTATGATACACTTTCATTACTTATGATCTTAATTATATTATGATCAATCACTTATGAACTTTTGATCCTTTTTATTATCACTAATGTGTAGGGTGTTATCTTAAAATTTTATTCTCATGTTTCATACCCTTTGTTTAGGTTGTGCTTACTCATTTACATTATTTACCCTTACTGAGCATCTGAGATCACCCCTTCTTATCATTCCTTTCCTAGGTTTATGATTAAAGTAGGTAGAAGTACTAAAGTTGGAGATATTAATGGGAGATGTTGAAGATCATTCACCAAGATAGAAGATTTTGTTTCCAAGATTACAAAGACAATAAACAATTACATTCCCCAGACATGTATTTTTGTAATGCACCACATATATTTCAAAAATAATGTAATATCCATGTTTTCTAAGCAAGGGTCACAATAGATGGTATCAAAGTATGGTTTTATTAAAAATTCGTAAACTAGGATAAGAAAACATTAGTGATATCCCAATTTATATTTCATTGTCTATGTCTAGGGGAGTCTCTAAAGATAAGTATAAGTATGAGTTAACATTTAGGAAAATGTACTGGAATTTTGGTAATGGATAGAGTGAATAGTTTCCTAGTAATACATACTTATTTGGATACTACAAAGAGGATGTGGATCTAGAACATATTTACCTAGGTGTAACAAATCTGATAATATTTTTTGAGCCTGACTCGGTGTAATATGGTACATGAAAATGGGCCTTGATGAAACCCTACTTTGACACTCTTGAGAGGTGTTCATTGGGAATTAAAAAAATCAACATGAACCATCATGAATGATTTAAAAAGAATATTACAATGAATAACCTAAGACAAACCTAAGGCTTCATAAATTATGTAAGGATTCAAGATATAGACATCCTATAAGTTATTATTATCTTTACTATATGGGATTATAATATAATAAATAAATATCACAATATGATTATAGTTTTTGTCAATAGAGATTACAATAGGGAACGTGGTTAACAGTGATTGTATCATATATGGAATGTATAGGAATTATAAAAATTAATTTCCTATATAAAAATATCATAAATAGAATATGGAAAGTTGTATTATTATTGGTTATTATTATAAATATAAAGTGATCACAAATTAAATGACAAAGTTACGTGATGTTCTAATAGAATGGCTTACATTAAAAATAATGTGCATGATTAGAATGAGGTTGAGGAACCTTAATAAATTATTAATATTCAATATTCTAAGAATGATATATTAAAGAATATTATTATGAGTCCCAGGTATTGGTTTAAGAATAATGTTGCATAAATTAAGTATTATATTTTGGAATTAAGAAATTATTTTATATGAGTCATGAAATATATATTTATTTTTAGTATATCTTTTCATTAGAGAATGAAAAAGATATATTTAATGTTGATTAAGTCATAGAAAATTTATTTCATGAAAACATGATATTTTTATTAGGGTAAGGTAAATGTTAATTAATGGATGATGTTACTTACTTGAATGGATTGAAGGCCTTTATTTTTTATTGATTTTCTGATAACCCCCCCCCCCCCCCCTTCAAGGGATGAGCGGGAACCCTAGAAATGCCTGTAGGCTTAGGTATTACATTGCCCGTAGGCTTGAAGACATTACAGGACCCGTAGGTCATAATGAAATCATACAGACTATGACTACTTGAATATGCTCCTCCCCAACATCTACATCATGATTAGCTCTCGACCTTTGCATAACAGTTCATCTAACATGTCCATGTGCAGAGGTGAACAGGCACGGTACCGATGGAAATTGACATACCCTCTCATTCTTCCAAAGTTATTTCAGCCCTACTCTGGTGAATGCGCCCAACTCTTTCCTCATCTAAACTGGTTCCTTGAAGAATCTATCTATGAAACTATAGATCAGGTGTCGTTTAAGGCCTTAAAGTGGCCCAAAAGCCTTACTGACTTGAAGGCCTAAAGGACTCCATGCCCAAACCCCTCTTCTGGGGCATGTAGGTGTGAACTTGGAAACACCATGGTAATTGTGGCCCGATGGCTCTATGTCCCAAAAGCCTTTGATGAACCGAAGGCCCATGATACCCGTAGGCCCAAAAAAATAGACCAAAGGCCCAAATCAGGTGAATAGTTCCGTCTGCTACAATACCAAACAGTAACTGCTATAGTGACTTCTATAGTACTACTACATTAACCCGAAAATTCACCTCCACCCAGTTTTGAACTTGGGTCTCTTGGACTACCCTATAACTAATTATTGAAAATTTGTTCTATGTCATCAATGATGATGTTTAAAACTTCTCAGATTTAATGAATTTATCCAGTAATCATTGGAATAAAGAATAAAGCATGTTTTTAAAAGGACTTTTGTTAATCATAGTTATTATAATTTTTGATGAAAATATATGATGAAGGTATTCAAATAATTGGAATTTGATAGCCAATAGAAACATTGTGATACATGTTTGATTTATTTAAAGATGATTTTACGAATTCACTATAATTGTTTTGGATTTTTAACTTTTAGAAGGTTTATAAGGTTATCCTTTTATGTATGAAATAAGATAAACATTGGATGATGTTTTTATTAATAAATTATTATCTCACCACATGAGTATTTATTATTTTTGGAAAACTTGTTATAAAAAAATGGTGTTGATTATAACTAATGATAGATGGGATGGAATATCATGGATCCCCTGATAAGCTAATGTTTTAGGAATGAAAACTGCCTTACCTTGTGAATAAAGAGGTGACGTGGATCAAGGAAAAAAAGGTTGAATTTGTCATAAAATCATTCAAGTATATATTTACATTAAAACTCATTAACTTTAGGAAAATGATCTATAAATAAAAAAAATCAAATAACTTATGTTTTTTCTGAAATGATGACTTTTAAATCATCACATATTTATGAATATAATGCCTTTAAATTTCCATTCATAATTAACTTGTTTGTGATTTATTACCTCAATCACCACTATAAATATTTACTCTTTTCCTCCATGTCTAATCAACACACCCATACTATGTTCTCTTTTTTGGAAACCTAGTTATATTTTACTCTGGGTAACTGTTTTGGTTCTAAAATTCTCGTTTAATGGATGTTTTAGTATAAATTTTTTAAATATGGGTTTCTATCAATGAAAATTATATGTATTAAACCATTTATAAAATAGATAAATTTTGAGGGAGAAATTCATTTTACATGGGGAATAATGTAGCACACCGTCATTTTTTGAATTGTTTTTTATTAATTAATTTAATTCTTTTTTGATATTTTTCAACTCACACAACACTGAAAATAGAATATTTTATATTAAAGAACATTGTCTGGATTGAGTTATATGTGACACCATGTTAATAGTTCACTAAAAGTAAAATTAATTTTAGCTTTGTCTATATGAAATATTGATATTAGCTTTCATTACATGCAATAATTAGTTTTCTCAATGTCTGGCATAACATGCATGACCGATTTTTACCGGATAGTAGTATATCATAAAAATGATATTATTTAAAATAATAATATATTAACTTGATGATAAATTAGTGTTTATTAATATTGTTAATAAATTTATAAAATTATATTTTTTACCTATATA